>JACWRQ010000497.1:4131-24427 GCA_014849955.1 Cryphonectria carpinicola | reverse complement strand
CCCTCCACGCTCTCCCCCCCCCCCCCCATGGCGTTTTTGATTATTAGCCTCTTATTGACCCCCCCCCCCTCTCTCTCTTTCTATAATGTATAGTCACCTTCGCCCCGGCGGCTGGATCGAATCGCAGGAGATCTACCACTACCCGATCTCTCTGAACAACTCGATGGCCCCGGATCACCCCGTCGCGCAGTACTGGGCACTGATTCACCAAGGCCTCAACCGGCTGGGCGTTGACTTCCAGGCGGCGGCCGGCGGCAAGATCGCGGCCATGATGCGCGATGCTGGCTTCGTGAACGTGCAGGAGCGCATCTTTCACGTGCCTCTGGGCACCTGGCCCAAGCATCCAGAGCTCAAGGTAGTTGGCGAGTACTGGAGGCACATCCTCCTCGTAGGGGCACAGGCCATCGCCCTGGGGCCTCTGACCCGCGGCTGCGGCTGGTCCAGGGAGGAGGTCGAGGTGTTTCTGATTGAGCTGAGGAAGGCTTATTTCGACAACAGCTGTCTCATGTACATGCCCATGTACGTGACATATGGCCAGAAACCGGAACACTGACAGGCATACGAGATGGCCCGGCTAGCTGGCCCGACCTGACGACAATTTTCTTTTGCATATATATATATATATATATATATTCTACGCTACCTGACGACCTGTTATATTGTGGCCTGGTGATTTGAGCTGATGAGGCCAGAGTCATGCGAGAGGTCTATATATATTATATATATATATGATTGTGTGCATACACACACACACACACACATACACGAAGATGTACGAATAAATGAATGTATTAGCATCTTAAAAGAAAGAAGGAGAAGAAAAACAAAAGAGGAAGAAAATATCAAATGGGTACTTAGGAAAGGATGTCTAGGAGAGACTAAGCCGCCTCCTTTCGACCCTCTCAACGCGGCACCATGGCCAGGCAGATGATGGAAGGGCGCTTTTTCCCCCTCTTTTTTCTTTTCTTTCCTTTTTTGCTTTCCTTTGTCATAGCAGCATTACCAATGAAGTATCCATTGTCTATCTTATCCCAAGCCACGAAAGCCGTATCGCCCCCTCCCCCCCCTAAACACGCTCTTCTGCTAAAATTTCCTAATCGGGATGCCTTAGTAGTCTGACCACCCTCTCTCTCCCTGAACAAGCTTGATGAGACTCTGTCCTAAGTAAAGTACACAATCGATAGGTCAACTTTTGGTGGGGGAGGGGGAGGAGGATCCGGGATGATGGAGGTGCAAACGATAAAAAAAGAAGAAGAAAGCCAACTCTCTTCCAATGGTATTGCTAGTGTTGCAGCCACAAGCCACCAGCGGAGGGAGGGAGGGAGGAAGGACGGGAAAGAAGGGAAGGGGGAGGTGGGATGTGGGAGCAGGAGGGAAATTGATGCGGGCGGCGGGTGGTAATCTTTTGGGGGGGGGGGGGGCCTTTTGAGGAGGGGGAAATTAGCATAGAGTGCTGATGGGGTGGGTGACGTGCAGGTTAGGTCACTCTGGGCTGAAGGAGGCGAAGGAGGAGGAGGAAGAAGAAGAAGAAGAAGAAGAAGAAGAAGAAGAAGAAGAAGAAGAAGGGGGGAATTAAAAGGGGAGATTTCTTTACCAGATACTATACATACTACTTTTAACATGTTTATTTATTTTGGGGGGGTTTTTTTTTTTAACTACACAAGTAACTGACTGGGACACAAGAGTTGATTTTACTGATTATTAGAGGAACGATTCACTACTCACTGGATATGGGCTGTTTAAAACTTCCAGGGTTGGACGGATGGTGCTGACGACCTTGATCGGATTATCCGGAGAGCGGAGAAGGGGGGGGCTAGGGTTAGGGGGGGCCAATAATTTAGCACCCAAGTACAACTTGCCATTTCGCGATATATCTTTGTTCTTCACTGGCCTACTACCATATAGCGCCGGCCTAATCTTTGGAATCCCCGACCATCGTACTAC
Organism: Cryphonectria carpinicola; assembly: GCA_014849955.1. NCBI lineage: Eukaryota > Fungi > Ascomycota > Sordariomycetes > Diaporthales > Cryphonectriaceae > Cryphonectria > Cryphonectria carpinicola. Next base: position 22,483 of record JACWRQ010000497.1, on the reverse strand, counting down.
TACTGTATGTAGTATTTCCTAGTAAATGACTGACGTGGCCAGCGCGACCACATCTCCTGCAAGCCTGGGGGCTCTCTAGCTGGATGTGACGTGCAAAAGTTTATGACTTTGTATTTTTTGGATGATCGATAGGTTTTTTTTGGGGGGGGGGGAGAGGGGAGGGCGTTGTTGAACCTTGGCCGACTTTTTTTTTCCCTTTTACTTTTTTTCTTTTATCAACTGCACTTGTTCAGAACGTTAAACTTGAGTAAAAGCATTCTGGGCTTTGATGGCGGAATCTCTCTTCCACAGCCTGGGTGAGGGGCGGGGTTCTTCTTTATCTCATGGTGTACCATTTGATGTGAGAAATCTTGGGGGGCGGCGGGGGGCTGGGAAAAGGCATGTCTTGCATTCCGTTCCCCTCCCCCTCCCTCCCCCGCCCCCCAAAACAGGGCCCCGATGTCACCTACTGTAAGAACGCCCGGGGGGGGAGGGGTCGGGGCGGGCCTTTTCCCCCCCAAGCATGCAGCCAGGTGCTTTGTACAGGCTGTACCATAATTATATAGTAAGCAGCATCCCGGGAGTCCGGATTCCTGGGTCTAGTTTACAGACACAGACACCACCTCCACGCCAGCTGTGTGTGTGTGTGTGTGTGTGTGTGTGTGTGGTGTGTGCCCAGTGTCTCGGATCCGTTGGCTGGTTGAGAGCGCTCGGGACTGTCTGTGGTTTTCTTGTTCTCTTTTTCTCTTTTTCTTCTCTCCCTCTCTCGAATACTCCATCTGAATAATTGTACCTCGTCCTCGGAATCCTCTCTCTCCCCCCCCTCTCTCTCTCTCTCTCTCTCTCTCACACCCCTTTCAGACCCACCAAATTGAGAGAAGATGAAGGAGAAGGGGGGAAAGTAGAAGACGGAGGAGGTCCAGATCACCCTTGCAGGAGGAGCCTCATCCCTGGTCTCGGGCCCTTGGAGCCCCGTGGTAGCTCGCATGTTCGCTTCCCCTCCTCCCAGCTGTGCGGTACTGTCTTAGTATTGTATGCCCAATCCAACTATTTCCTTTTTTTTTATTCTTTGACTACTATTACTACTACTCATAATCCCCGTTAGCCTTGTTCCCACAGCGCCGGTCTTGTCGATAAACGGGACCCTGCTCCGTGGTGTTGGGTCCAATGTCATCTATGTATGTATGTAACCGTAGTAGTGCTGTGGTATGCCTGTCTCGCTGTGTGTTTTGTTGCCTCCTCTCAAGGAGGAGGAGGAGAGGGGGGGGGAGGGGACGGGACAAGGTGTCTGTGTGGACTGTGGGCATAGTACAACGTCGCCTCAAAAACCCTTGCGAGGCACCACCACCACCAAACACTACAAGGAAAAAGTAACTTTTGACGTGGCCACCCTAAGGGGTAGCTTTCCTTCTTGCATACATTGGCGACTAGCGAACTAGTCAAGCTAGTCAACATCACTCTTTTGCTCCTGTGGCTCTCATCGAGATTCACACGTCCCTTTGCACGAGATTTAGGAGGGAGAAGATCAACAAGAAGTCCGGGTGCAGACCTCCTCTGAATAGGCTCTCTCGAAAGAGCCTCGGAATAACTACTCACTCGCTTCTTCTCCAACAATACTTACAAAGACAACCCGAGCCACGGAAACTTGAACACCGTCTCACATACACATTCACGTACACAAACACACACACACACACACCTCTCTGTTTATATGTATGTTTGTATGTATGTATCAATGATACTATTGATATTATAGTAGATGTTATAGACATTGTCATTGCATACTTTACTTACATACAACAACTCCTAGGCGGTGAAGCTCCTTGGTGGACCATTCCCTGCCTCCCTGGTAGATCTGCACAGCAGCGGCTGAATACCTTCTCGTGGCCCAGCAAGCACGACGACGGCGTAGTATGTACCCATTATTTCTTGTCCTCCTCCACTTCTTGGCTCGCACACCATCTATCTTCATACCCACCCACTAACTACTTATATGACTTGCAGCAGCAACCGTGGGGGACCCATTCAGTCAGTCAGTCTGCCCTAATCACCAAGGAAAAAGGGGGCGAGGGAAATCTGAATGGTTGTCTTCTCGCAGTTTCCCAGGACCACCAACCAAACCCACCTCATCACACTGCATCAAACAAGAACAAAACAATCTCTGTTGTTTGCACTGATTATTATCGTCTTGGCCCACCTTTTTTCCTGGGTTGCTTCTGCTTCTTCAGATCCCCCATCCCAAGGTAAGATTAAGCCTTTGCCCTACCCTACCCTGCTTCCCACTCTGTCGGTAACCTGTCGGTGGAACCATCGGCGGAACATTGATCGCCACATGGCGTCCCTCCGGCTCTTCAGCTCTCAACCGCTGGCGACCCTCACCGATGGCTTGCCTATGCATCCGTCTACTTTCTTTGCCTCCCAGTCTGCCCTGCCTAGGTCCTCACCGCGGGGTCCAATTCTTGTGTATGAGAAGGAGGGGGAGGGGTTCCGTCGGCAGGCTCATCCATTATCCTGGCCAAGCCCTTTCTTGTTTGCAGGAGGACAGGATGACGATGACGAGGAGGAAGAGGTGCAGGAGGGGTGGGAAGGGGGAAAAGAGAGGCAGCTGATGTCCCCCCCCCCCCTCTTCCCCCTTTCGTCCCCCATCCCCTTGGCCCAAAAAAAATCCGTGGCTTGCCACAAGTGTAACCTGCATTTGCATTTATCCTTACTGAGACTAACACATGGTATCTTGATGAGGAATAGGTATTTTTTTAAATAAAAAAAACCCACGCACGCTTTTACACTGTCTCAGTCCGGCAGCCCGGTTCCTCTCCGTCGGGACCGTTTTGTGAAGGAAGGGCGGGAAGAAAAAGAAAAGAAAAAGGCGACGACATCATCCCAGAGTACAACAGAAACAGGGAGAAAATCTGGTAGCAACTTTTACCTATATCTTGTGATTTTTTTTTTGTTATTTTGCTCCCTTGGGACTGAGGGGATCTATATGTGTTTGGTCCCTTTCTTCCTCATACGCACACGCGCACGCACACACACACACACACTCTCTCTCTCTCTTTCTCTCTCTCACCAGTCTCCACTCACCTTGCAATCTTGAGGAACGTTGAATAAACCCAACTCCTCGTTTTCACGTGGCAAGATTTTTGGGTACTCACTGCCCCTACTCGCTTCGAATTTTTTTTATCTTTTCTTCGACAGAAGCAAGTCATCGGATCCGCCTCTCTTTGAAGTGGCTGCCATTAACGTGTACCTACCGGTCCACACACACACACACACACTCATCAACACCACTATTCAAGGCCTGGAGAAGAAAGTTTCCTCTTTACTCTCTCCTCCTACTAGATAAAACCGCCAAGATGGTCAAGCTAAGTCCTGTCTCGTGGTTCAGCTCTTCTTCGAGCAATGGCCGCAGCAACAATGACATGGACAATAAAAAGCAGAACCAAAAACCAGGGGTACCAGCAGCAGAAGTTGGTCAAACAACAACGTCAACAACAAAACCACACCCACTTCCACGAGTCAACGAGACCACAGCCTCCCCCTCCTCCGCCAGCAGCATGACGGCGCTGGCAGAAACAATCAGCAGGGAGACGGCCAAGCTGGAGAGGTACCTAAAGGAGAACGGGCTACCGATGCCTGCCTTCGACGTGGATGCCGCAGATGATTTTCCCAAGCTGCCGGCGGACATTCAGAAGTGCAGGTTGGAAATCATCCACGCCACGAAACAGCTCCGAGACCTTACTATCGGCCCTCGAGAGAGCGTGAGATGGGGAGTCTGGGAGGTGAGACCCTGTTTGCTTTTTTCTTCTTCTTTTCTTTACCCCTTTAACAATCTACACAAGTACTTGTTTACTTATTCAACCTCCTTCAACTTTATTTGTTTTTTATACATTTGTACATGACGTGTAAACTGACAACATTTTATCTTTTGACGAAAAGTTTCTCGATGTTCTGGCTCTTCAGATTATCTACAAGTATGATCTTGGTAAGACACTCACCTTACTTATTCTCATTCACTTACACACATACAACAAAAAAAAAAACACAAAGACAACCAAACCACCAAACAAAACAAACCACCGCTGCCCACACGCCCACGCCCCCCTCCCCCCCCCGCCCCCCCCCCCCCCCAAAAAAGAAAGTTGTTTTGCTGCGCCAGATTGTAATGCACTCCAGAAAGTACGAGGCCACAGGATCACATCCAAAGCTGCTATGAGTGTTTGTGACCAGCAACAGGCAGCAACCAGGTAAGGGCGTTAATCCTCCACTCATTCACAGATCTTGCTGGCCCCCCCCCTCTCACTGTCCATGAGGGGGGGATAGTGCCGTCGCCTTTGCCGCCGCCTAGACCTTCTCTCTGTGTGTTCATCCCCGCAGTCTGCTGACGGCTTTCTCTCTCTCTCTCTGCTTGCCTAGCTTTGGTGATCCAAACGCTCGGCCGCCAACCCCACAGCGAACGCCGACGGCCGTCTTTTCGAGTCCACTCCTCCAGACTCCCAAGCAGCAGCTGGCTAGTCATCACTTTGACGAGGCCTCTGGCCGAACGCCACGGTTCGCCGAGGAGTACTCTGTCTTCAACTCCACTCCAGGAAACTTTCGGAGAATCTCCTCGCCTGGGAGCGACGCATCCAACCTCGACTTTGTGCCCGTGAGCCCTGTGGTGGCTCCGTCGACGACGGGTAGGAAACGACCGCTGTCTGCCCAGGTGGTCGCCGTGGAGGTCGCAGTCCATGCAAATCATTTCACGGCCGACCCTGCCACCCTCGCCCCCGTTGATCCTGCCCAGCGGCTTCCTTCGTCGTCTTCTGAACTGTTGGCATTCTCGCACAACAAGGACTCTACTGGTGCCGCCGAGCTCAGCATTACGACCAAGGTATCACAGACGCAGGGACAACAGCCCAGGGCCCAGCAGCAGCAGCAGCAGCAGCAGCAGCAAGGTCGGAGGTTGGCTAAGAAGCCTCGGAGAGCAAGCGTTTCTGGGACGCTTCCCAAGTCACCACCAGCTCGTGCGCAGGGACAACAGGGCCAGACTGCGACCCCTCCTCCCTCGTCCAGGGGTGGGCGCAAGCTCGCGCCCAAGCCCCAGATGGACAACATGCATGATCACGGCTTTCCACAAGCAGAGTTCTCGGGCGCACCGCAGCCGCCTCATCTGGACACTACTTTTGTGACGGGAAACCCGGATGATGTCTTCAGCTATCAGGTAGGGCCGGCCACCGCGCCGCCACTCACAGGCCCGCGACCGTTCTGGGGATTAGACATGGACGCCTCAGGTATGAACTCTGGGGGTGGTGCAATGGCCATCGACGTGGATCTTTCGGCTGCGGGGGTGGACATCTTCCAGACAAGCACGACGCATAGTCATCACGCGCACGGGCAGATGAACTCGATGGACTGGGGGAGAGCAGACCAGATGTTTCAGCAGCAGCAGCAGCAGCAGCAGGAAGTGGTTGTCCCGGCAGACCAGCAAAACCAATATCAACAGCCGCAGTCGCATTCACACACGCAACAGCAATCGAAAGGCCAGAATGTCCAACAGCATACCACCCCCAGGCGCGAGCGTGCTCTTGCACCGAAGACGGCAAGCATGTCGACCCCAGGCCTGAGCCAGCAGTCTCCCAGCCAGAACTTTCTAGGCTCGTTCCAGATGATGGACAATCCGTTCAGTGCAAGTCCTGGCGGAGTTGATCCGGGTCTACTGTTCAGTCAGCCCACGACTTCGGCGCCGTTAGACCACAGCGTGATGTCCATGTCCATGGACACTACCACATCACAACATCCGACTTCTTCAGCACCGGCGATGATGAGTGCCGATCACAACGTTACGGAGGGGCCCATGCGTGCCAACAACAACAACAGTGCTCCTCCAACAGGGAGCCAGGACGCAAGCAAAGGCCAACAGCGCAAGAAGCTCGGCCGTGCGCCTGCCATCTCTTCCACGAAGAAGTCGGACGGCCGGCCAAATCTGTCACGGAGCTTCAGCGAGAGCGCGAGAGGCGGTAAGCGGACTGTGGGTGGAGGTCGAAATCCTCTCCCAGTGTTGGCCCCGGCCAGGCCTGTGGCGAATCGCCAACCAAATCTACCGTCCCAGACGGCAAACCAAGGCGGCAGCAGCAGCAGCAGCAGCAGCAGCCGTGCACAGGCTGCTCCAGGCGGACGTCCAGGCGGGAGAAGCTCACCGTTGAAGTCGTCGCACCATCACCGCCTGTCGAGCCTAACCTCCATCCCCGAAAATACTGCCAACCTCCCACCCCGGCCAAGCAGTGCGAAGAGAACATCTGTCAAGTTCGTCATTGACGAGAACGGCCGGGCGCATGCTGAGACGGTGATGGATGGGGAGGAGGAGGTCGTTGACGAACAAGTAGAACCGGAACCGTTAGCTACTGGTCAGCAGATTGGCCACAAAAACTCATGGAGTGATTTTGTCCGTCTCTCGGCCTGTTCGCCTGACTTTGAAGATTGTTCTTCTTCTTCGGATGATGAACCCATCATCATTCCCAGTCGCAAACCATCCTTCGCCTTTCCTGATCCACGCAGAGGCTCCAGCTCGGGCAACTCGAGGCCGCCGACAGCCAGCAGCATCTTCTCGCAGACACGCATCCAGCGCTGCTCGTTCAGCGACCGACGACCCTCAACGACCTCCTTTCGGAGGGACGAAGCAGCCGCCATGGAGGCCGAGGGTCCCCCCCCGTCCTCGCAGCCGCCACAACAACAACAACGGCCTTCCACTGGTGGGAGCCTGAGTGACGCTGCGGCAGAACTACGCAAGGTCATGCAGGCAGTCAACCCGAGGCGGCCGAGCAATGGGCAGCAGCCATCAGCGCTGGGCAGCGGAGGCAGGCAGCGGTTCCCGCCGGGCCCAAGAAGCAGCTCGTCGACCATCTCAGAGGCGAGTCTGCCAGGGGCATCGCCAACGCAGGGCAGGGAGCAGAGCCAGGTGCGGTGCGTGTGTAACAGGCCTGAGGCGGGCGAAGGGGCCTTCTTGGTGAAGTGGTAAGTGTTTTTCCCCTCTCTTTTCTCTGTTGTCCATTCCTCCGCTTCTCTTTTCATTTCAGCTTGTAGACAATGGGGCTTTTCCACCTGGTGGCCCTTCTTGGGGGGTTTTTTTTTTCCTTTCTTCCTTTTTTGAATCAATCCTCTTGCGCGACCCACCGCGTCTTTGTGCGTAATCTATTTGTTTACGCGTTTTCGGTTCGCCCTATCCAAGCAGCCTTATGCGCGTGGGGCCGAAACCTGTCACGTCTTGTGACAAAAACAAACAAACAAAAAGAAACACAAAAACAACACTAGCTGACCACTGCCCATCTCTTCCCTTTCCTCCCACCCAATAGCCAATCGTGCGACTGCCTCCTCCACGGTCGGTGCATCGACATGGCCACACCCCACGACGTGCCCCACGTGTACGTCTGCGCGTTTTGCGCCAACACGCCCAACATGCGCGGCGGGAGGATGCGCCACACTGGACGGGCTAATGCTGGTGCTGCGGGAGCTGGTGCCTCGTCCAAGATGGGTCCGCCTGTGTCGAGCGCAGCGGCGGCGGCGGCGGCTGCTGCTGCTGGGTCGAGCCCGTTGGCGCACAAGAGTGGGCGGTCGTTTCGCTGAATTTGAGAAGACGGCGCGGAAGAAAGTTTTCGGACAGCTTGATCGGTGGTTGTATGTAGTATGTTTTCATGTGTGTAAGATTGACATTTAGGGGAAGGGAAACTCTCGGGCGCGACAAAGTAGAAAGCACAGGCAAGAAGAGGGCATCAGGAGGATGTTGTTGTTTATTCACGCTTGTACGTGCAGTTTTATTACGGACACACTGATTGACCGTGATGGAGAGGCGAGGCGCGCCTTTGGCTTGGTTGGTAGGAACATACGTGGAGGAAGAAAAAGAAAAGAAAAGAAAAACAATACGACGAAGGATCCAAGGGAAAATGAAAGATATATTTGGATGGCAAAGAGGAGGAGAGGGGAGGAAAAAGGACATCACAGCACCCGAGATACCCCCTTAACGAAACACCTTCCCCCCCCCCTCCCAACATCAACACCCCCCAAAACCAAGATTGCTAGCTACCGCACAACGGGACCTCTTTCATCGGCGTTGAGAGATTCACATCTAGATCATGTCATCAGCATTGAAACCTTGCTACATACATATACATATAGCCCTTTTTTTTTTTAAAAAAAAAAAAAACTTTTTCTGTCACGAATCACTTTCTTTTGGGAGTATGGTTGAGTCTTCTTACACATGACAGGTGAGTGAGTGTGTTGTGTGTTGTGGTGAGGTAAAATGGGGCGAGGTGTTGTGTCTCTCTTTCTCTCCCTTCGGAGGGGAAGAATTGAGCAGGTTTTGGACGTAACTAGCACCTAGTTTTTTTGGTGGTTTTTTTTTTTTTTTTTTTTTTTTTTGTTTATTTGTTTGTTTTTTTTTTTTTTTTTTTTTTGGTGGTAGATTTGTGGTGTGCCTTTCGTCTCGGACTGTGCGCCCTTGAAAGGATGTTGTTCTACTTTGATGACCAACGCTTTATCATGCAGAACGTAATCAGCGCGGAGTTGATGAGGATTGTGTGAACAAGAGACAGGAGAAGAAGGACAGGGCGGAATTTGTTTACAAACTTGGCTCCGTCTGACGGCTGTAGCCTGTGCCTAGGGGAAGAATTAAACCGACTCTTTCATGATTTATATCTACTCGCTGCTCTGAAGCAAATCTATATTGAGGGTATTTCCATGTGTCTAAAACCAATACCCAAGCGCACTCCCAATCACCCCGTTGAGACAAGTCGAGCCTCTCGGCGACTCAAGCCCTCTTTCCTTGGTCTATGACACGGTGAAGTTTCACACACACGCACACACACACACATATATATACATATACATGTATGTATGTATGTATGTATATACATCAGGCCCTTACAAAAAAGGAAAGAAAAAAAAATAAAAGAAATCTCAACTATCACCCAGCGCACCCCCAAAGAGATCATCATACTTCCCCCGAGCCTTACTCGGCCGCCTCAAGGGCTCCAGCCCAAAGATATCTTCGGACGTGAATCCCTTCCCGCCGCCAGCCGCGACGGTCTCGGCGTCATCTGCGACGACCTCGCCAAAAAGGAACGCGTTGCTCGGTCTCTTTGTGCTGCGGTGCGTGCCGGTGGCGGAAGCAGTGCCGGCGGCGGCGGAAGAGGTGACGGACACTGGCGAGGTCCCGGACTTGGGGGTGGTCTCGTCGGGCTCGAGCATCAGGGAGAAGGACGACTGGGCGAGGGTCGAGTGAGTGGGGATCGCTGCGGGCCGGCGCGGGGAGATGGAGCCCGGAGGCCTGGAGCCCGGGGACAGGGGCGAAGCTTCCACGCCCTCCATCGTCGTTGTAGTCGTGGTGGTGCCGACAGGCGAGCTCATCTTGGGGGTGGTGGCGCCAGCGGCTTCGGAGTCGGTCATGATTTCGTCTTCTGCGATCATCAGGCTGTGCGAGGTCTCCTTGTTAATATTGCCCGACGCCAACGGCGCTGCTGGGTCGGAGAGGATGTCTGGCACGGCGTCTCCGATGACGACGTGAGGGGTGTTGGCCTCGCCGTCTCGCAGGAGAGGAGGAGCAGCAGCAGGAGGAGGAGGGTCAAGGCTGAGATCGAGTGATGAGTCCTCGAGGTAGATCTTGACAAATTGTGCTTTGGCGGCGGCCATCTCTACGGCCTCGAGATTTTTGTCCTTGTCGCCCTCCAGGTTGGCGGCCGCCAGCGTCTTCAGGCTGGTGATAGCCTCCTCTAGGAGCATGGCCAGCTGCTTGTTCCGCTGTTCGAGCATTATAGCCGTGGGCGCCTGCAGGCCACCTGGGGATGCAAGCACGCCGTTGGCGAAGAGACCTTGTTGGGCCGTGGTGGGCGTGTTGGCACGGGAGTCGTTACCGCTCGAGACCCGGAGATCTTGCATATTCCGCCTGATCTCGCCCATGGCATCACGGACGGCCTGGTTGATACCCAGCTTCTCACCGCGCTCGATGACGTTCTTTGCCGCGCCCTGGAACAGAGCCTCGACACCCCCGCGCTGCGAGATGAAGCGCGCGGGCGAGGAGAGGGGCGACCGTGCGCCTTGCGCCCTGCTCCTGAGCGAGAGGCCTGGGAATTTAGACTCAGGCGTGGAAGGCCTCTGCTCTGCGACTGGTGATGGCATCTTGCCGGTGTACTTCATGATGACGCTGGAGCCACCTGGGATGTTGTAGTGGTCTCTGAGGTAGAGCGCGTCATCTACAAAGGTGTGTGGGCCGTGGGGCGGTTCAGGGGCCGGGTACTTGAGCAGCAGCTGCAGAGCACTTGTGTAATCCGCCTCGAGTACTATTTTCAAGGAAGTGTGTGTCAGGACGTCTCATCTTCCTCCTGTCTATCGTTTGGTCCAGACGCAACTTACAAGTCCAGCGAATCCTGATCAACATGGCAACGCACACCAGGTCTATTAGTTCAAGGGAAGGATCATATGCAAATATGGTATCCCAAAGAATAAGCAGCTGCTCAAACGGGAATTCCCTTCCGAACAACAGACGAATCCACCGACTACGCATTGTCATTTTCGTTAGCCCATCACGTCTGCCATGAAAGGAAAAGAAGAAAGAAAAAGAAAAAGAAGAAGAAAAAGAGAAAAAAAAAGCAAGAACGGTGGAAGGAAGACCTGCATCAGGAAGATTTGAGGTAGGACCTCGATGACCTTGAGATGATTCGCCAGCTCCGGGTCGACGCTCATGAGAGCAATCTCATGAATCTGCTTGCTCTTCTCGACGATGGCGCTCTGCTCTGAGGACAGGGGACCGCTTGCGTCCACACTGATCTCATAAAAGGGCTTTGTCTGCTCCATGAGTTTCGAGAAGAGAGCAAAGGTGTCGTGCTCGATAAAGTACGAGTCCAGCATCTCCACCATGGCGGGATCGGCCACAGCATCACCGATGGTGTCGCGGCTGATGGCGTCCTCATTCACAACGTAGAGGAGGGGCGCGAGCAGCTCGTGCATGCCTTGCCTGTAGCCCCCCACGTCGGGATTCAGCTTGACCCATATGAAGAGGATGTCCAAGATAAGGGTCTGGGTGGCCTCGAGATGGTAGAAGGGCTCATCCGGCAGGCGCTGGACATCCTGCAGGATCTCGCTGCGGATGAGCTCATCCTGCCGAGATGCCGTCCATGGTGACTATGTTGGCAGCGTTCAGTAATTTGCTCACCAGGAATGCACGTCGTGGATGAGTTGAGTTGGTTTGAAGGAGGGAAAAGGGAGGGCCAGACACATACATCAGGGTCGTCCGCGAGAGGGTCCAGAGACTGTTCCGTGAGAAGCTCTGGATGTTTGATGTACTTGAGATAGTGTTCCCTGAGGGTGCTGTATGTGTTCCTGTTCTCAAGGAGGACATGAGACCAGGTGGCAGCGCTGGCATCTTTAAAGAGGAGGAAGGCCTATCATTTTTGTGTGAGCCGGTGAGCCCTCGCGCTCGTCATACCAAGACGACGAGTTATAAGAAGAAAAGGAAGAAAAGAATAACTCACCTTCCAACAGACAGATCGACACCCTGCCACACAGGGACTCCCGGGTCCGTTGAACTTCACAGAGCGTTGCAGGTCCTCAAAGTTGGTGCTCTGCTTGAGCGTCTCCTCCCATCGCGCCCTACAGAAGAAGAGAAAAGCCAGGTCAGTGTGACTGCGCGCACCCGGATGCGGCTAGTTGAGAGAATATTCCCTACTTGGAATCATCCAGGGTTCTCATCGCGATGACGACGTAGCACGTAGTATCCGATCAGGATCGTAAAAGAAGAGAGGATTCGTTCGTCTGTAAACGAGAATGTGGATACGAGATTCGATTCGTTCCCAAATCAACAACGTATGACGACGACGACGACGACGACGACGACGACGACGACCGACGACCAACGACGACAACGACTGAACAAATCTATGGATGATTAGTCTCTGTAAAGATTATTCAAAAAAGGGTAAGCATGTGGAGCATGCAGGATATATCACAACGACCCTGGCCAGGCTGCCAAGAGGTGAGTTTCACGACGAAAGCATGTCGTCTCCAAAGATTCGCGGTTGATCACCGACGCGCATTGAACGCCCTAGGCCCCAAGACGCGGCAGCCCGGCTCCCCCGCCCAGCCACTGGGTCAACTACAGCCACTACAGGACAAGGCATAGGCTAAAGCCTGAGCGGACCTAAATTGTTTTAGCGGGACGTTCCCACTGGCTGGAGGGGTTCCAGGGGGTCGGTCTTGGGGGCGGCCAGAACCAGTGCTGGGCCCGACTCAGCGGATTCCTGTCACTGACCCTGGTCGATTCAGGATATTGCGTAGTAATCCTTACAGGCCCTATAGCATGGTAGGCATGCCAGGGCCCCACCCTGCTACTATGTATGGGCACATGTGGTACAGCATTACGGTGGCGTTGGAGCTGCTGTGCCGTGAGCGGGCAGCTAGAACGTAGAACTTGGGGGGAGGATGATCACCACTGTTCCTGTCCTGGGGATCTCGCCCTCAGCCCTTCTGGGAAAGTTATCCTTCGTCGTCGCCCTGCGTCCAGTTCCTCCTGCCACACCCAGTCCTCGCACACATTCGCACAGAGGCCGACGGAGTTAGGCGTTGTGCAAAGTCTCATGCATACGCCTCAGGGCTGCATCTTGCATGCATTGAGACAATATTTCCGAATCAAACATTGTTTCCCTGCCTTAAATTTCCGCCAACACCGACACCCTTCATCCCGTCCCAACTCTAGATGCTATCACTCCCTTGACTGTATGGTCAATCTTAAAGCCAGTTCTTAACTCTTTCTCTCCTTGGCGACTCTCTTACCACCAATTATTTGTTCTCCCAGAAGGCAAATCCCATCCGCGAACATGTCGGCCGATCTCTTTGCTGAGTTCGCCGGGCTCAACTCGAATAGTCCTCGGCCCAACCACGCCGCCCAGTCGCAATCGCAGCCGAAGCCGACAACGAGCACAACGACTGATCCCTTTGCTTTCCTGTTCAGTCCGGCCGGTCAGACGACATCCCCACTCGCTTTTCACACTCCGACGCAGCCGTGGCCGTCAATACAGCCACAGCAGCAGCAGCAGCAGCAGCAGCAGCAGTGGCAGCAACAACAACAACAACAACAGTCACAAAGTGGAAGCAATGGCTGGGGAAATCTGGGGGCCGTCCAGGCGAGTCCCGCTATGGCGCAACAGCCACTTCAGCCGTTGGGAGGAGGAGGAACAACAGCAGGAGGAGGAGGAGCAGCAGCAGCAGCAGCAGCAGAAGATGATGATGATGATGAGTTTGGTTGGGGAGATTTCATGGAAGCTCCATCCACGACATCGACGAAGCCTCCGCCGTCAGCACTCGGCACCAGCCTGGAGAGCCCGTCAGCACAGCCGAAACCCACTCCGGGGCCTCCGGTGCGCAACCGTGTACTCCGGGCAGACACGATAGATCTGATGTCAAACAAGTTGGTGGGGCTGGCTGCTGCTGGAAAGGCGCCGGAGCCCTGGCAGGGCAGACCAGCGTGGGAGACGACCACAACCACGACGACGACGACGACGACGACGAACACGACGATGACTACACCAGCTACAAAATCTCCAGAATCCCTGGCATCACCCCAGCTTCCGAAAGCGGTCCAGCCAACCCCCAAGGTCTCGGTACCGAAACCTCAACCCGCCAACTCGGATGTTCTCTTTGACGCCGACGATTTTGGTGGGGTGCCACCACCAGAAGACGAGGACGAAGACGACTTTGGCGACTTTGAGACTGTGGACACAAAGGCCGCGCCCGTGCAAGCATCTGCTCCGATGCAACCAGCACTAGCAGACCTGATCTCTATCGACTTCGGCGCACCAAGCCCTCAGCCGTCATTGTCCAACATCTCCACTACGACGTCTATGGCCTCGCAGACGCGGAAACAACCTCCAACGCCGCTACAGTCCTCTTTGAGCCTGAACACCCCGTCCCTGAATCCCAGCCCCCTTTACCCTAAGGCTCCGAAGTCACCATCATTCTCGGATAGAAACCCTTTCCCCGGACTGGCCGTGACGACACCAATATCTGGGTCGTTCCCCGCGGATCTCAAGGATGATGACAAAGAGAAGTCGCCCACGCCTGTCACCGCATGGCCCGGGGCGCAGTCTCCGACAGACAAGGACGACTGGGACGCATTCGCCGACTCCCCACCCGATGCCTCGACTACCACACCAGCAAATCCCTCAGCGGTCTCGTCAAGTTGGGACTGGGACGCGATCGACACGCCGCAGCCTGCACCACCCCGGCGCACATCCAAGACCAGCAGCCAGCGCAAGAGCTCTGCGCACGAAGAAGTCATTGGACCCCCACCCACCAACGTCCCGCCCCCGTCTATCCTGCTCTCGGTCTTCCCCGAACTTCTCGAGGAGGCCGACGTGAGACTGTACAAGCCGACAGCCAACCAGACACCTGCTGTGAAGTCGCGCATATACGCCGACCCTGCCACACTCGACTATCTAAGGGGCTATCTTGTCCTGTCTACTGTCGCAGCGCGCATCCTCGCTGGCCGCAAGCACCGCTGGCACCGCGACAAGTTCCTCTCGCAGGGCATGTCCATCTCTGCCGCCGGATCCAAGGGTGGTATGAAGCTGGCTGGGATCGACAAGACCCAGGCGGCGCGTGAGGACCGAGAGGCCGCAGACGTGGTCGGCGTGTGGCGTGACCACGTCGGCAAGCTGAAGAGCGCGGTGGCGGCGGCCAACATCGGCCTCCAGAAGCAGGTAGTCAAGCTGGAGCCGCTCAAGGTGCCCGAGATCAACGACCACATGGCCGTCACCACGGCCAAGGTGGTACCGACGGCCCCAAAAGCATGTTGCGTCTGCGGCCTGAAGCGAGATGAGAGGGTCAAGGGGGTGGACTTTGACGTCGAGGATAGCTTTGGCGAGTGGTGGGTCGAGCACTGGGGCCACAGGGCCTGTCGGAACTTCTGGCTGGGCAACGAGGAGAGGCTAAGATCACGGTAGAAAGCCGTATCATGTTTGGTGGTCGCGTTTCCCTCCCTGGTGAGCTGGCAGGAGACAGACTATACCATTTTTTCACCGAGGGGCAACCGGGGAGGGGGGTGGGGGTGGGGGCAGCATCTAGCAGGGCGTTCTAGGACTTGTCGTTGTTTAGACTTCTTCAAATTCTTACGTATTCAATCTACTGGATGGACGGCTGCCAGCGTCGAGGAGTCGCATTCGCTTGCGGTATCCTAGACGTGCTAGAAAAGGCCGGAGTTGGATCCGAGTTGTTGTCGGGCAGCAGAAGCAATACTTCACATCCCACACTTGCAACACCATGCAGAGGCCCCATTCGTCCAGCTTTGGACGTACCGGGGCAAGACGATGCACACAAGCCGCCCCTGGTGTCTCGTGCCGGGCGCCTCGGGCTGCAGCAGGGTGGCACTAGGAGCAAATTACGGCTTGTGGGCGTCGTGATCCGGTGCATGGAGAAGGGCATGTGCACTGCATCTGCCCAATTAACTGATCCCAGGGGTTTCATTGTTTTTTTTTTCCCCTCTTGGAATGCATGATCAAATGATCGACCAGTCCGCCAGGGATCTCAGACGCCCATGTGTCTCTGGCTGTACTAGACACCCCGTTGTCGGTGTGCGACACTTGGTTATCTTCTCTGTGTCGCCCTGAGAGAATCTACTGTGTACCTGCCATAGTCCATACATGGCAGTACACCTCAGTCCAAGAGGGTGAGAAGGTTGTGTAAGATGATTGGGCGAGGTTGGCAATGACTCTGTTAATGGCTGGGGTCCCCAGCACCTGATACTCAGTAAGTACCGTGCTTGAATGTCGTACGCTGAGGATCATGGCAGAGAAACAGAGAGCCACTCACCCCACCCACAAATCCCTTTAGAAGGACAACAAGCGGTCTGTCAGAAGAAGGCAAGACAGCATCTCAAAACGCAGGCCGTTTGCCCCTTCTCCGAAACTCAGATCTGTAAGCAGGGAGGGAGTGGTATGCATCGCTGGGGACGACTAGCTGGGGAAAGAGGTTCTGGCCTGTGAAGAGAGTCTAGACTTGAGAAACTGAGGCCCTGCAACACGAGTGAGGCTGTGACGGACTTGATGAATGGCCCAGACGGGCAGACGACAGCGTCGCACAAGAGAGAGAGGTAGACAACTCTGAAGCCCAGTGATATTCCCCAGACCCTGCAGAGCAGTCTTTGTGCATCTTGTGGAGGGAGAGATTGTTCCAGTGCAAGGCAGACGCGGTGGTATGACAGAAAGTTTCAGGGACCAGAATCTAGAACAGACAGGGCGAGTGGGTGCCTAAGAAGTACATAGGTTAAGCCTCGGTAGTTCTCGCGGTGTAGATCTGCAAATAAGAAACCTGATCGGTGGCTTCCAAAGTCTTCCATGATGAAGATGCATAAATATTGACGAGGCGGTCAGTCGCCTTCCCCTACTTCTTCTACGTATGGGATGCAACATCCTTTCTTGAGAGGTTGAGGAGGAGGCTCAGAGATGTGAAGAGCAAGGGACAAGGTCATCCGGGACAAGCAACCGGCCTAGTCTCGAACACACACAATATTCAAAAGAAAAGAGAAAAAAAAAGAAGAAGAAAAAGAGAAAGAGTAGACAGTACTAACATGACACGGCAAAACTAGCAGACGCTAAAAGTACTAGATACTTTTGGTGGACGGTCCAGATGGCCGCCCCCCCCCCCTCTCTCGCTCTTTCCCACTGCCACCCTCTCCCCTAGCAGAACTTTGGTGCTAGGGGGGCGAGGGGTGCAACTGCCATTCCCACCCGCCCACTGCCCATACGCGGTACAGGCAAGCAGGTTGGGATGCGTGTGGTGCTTCCTGCCGTCCTTTCGGTCTCTGGTCGCGTCGAAAAACATCCCCATCCATCCCGCCATTTCCCTCCGCCCTCTTCTTCTTCTTCTTCTTCTTCTTCTTCCTCCTCCTCTTCTTCTTCTTCTCCTCCACCCTCCTCCTCTCACCCAACTCTCCCGTCTCGCCTCCATCACACAACCCTCGTCACCCCTTGACTCTCTCATCCTTCTCCATCCTCTCTCTCAACTCAACCCCTCCACTGATCCTCTCCGCCTCTTCTTTCCCCGCCCACCTTCAGACCATCCCACCCTTTCACCTTTTACCCACGCCATTTCTCGCGCACTCACCAGACAAGGCACCTCGCGCGTTCACTCGGCCTGCATCGCCTTCCAGCAGCCATTTTTGACTGATCCGGTCGTCCATAAGACCTCCCGCTTCTCATCCCACCTCGACCCTAGCTTTTCGACGTTCAGGGTTCGCCACGGAACATCAAAAACTCTCTGGTCTAGCAAAGGTACGACGCAGCACGCATCTTATCAGAGCCTATCTTCCCCGCCCCAAGCAAGGGACCTTGGCCTGTCCCCACGCGAACCTCACCCACCAAAACAGCCTCTGCCCCGCCGCAAACCCTTCCCCTGCACCTCTGAAGGTGCGCCAGTGCACCTGCCCCCCCCCCCCCCCCAATCACCATCGCGACGCCCCCCCCCCCCAGCCTTCAGAGCTTTCTTGCCATGCACCGCGCACCCTCTCTAATTCTAGTCCTCCATGCGCACAATTGACTCTGGCACGCCCTGACCATCCCTCCTTCACCTTTTCGCTCCTCCTCTACCGCTTCCTCCTCCTCGCTGTGATTCTCGCGCCCTCTTCTTTTCTCTGAACTTCCGAGTCGCATCATCTTTGCGCAACCACAGTCCTCAACCGCGTGGCGTCCACAACGAAGCTAACCAATGCGTCACCAGTTCTGAGGCGACTGCACCCCCCCCCCATCCCTCTCGCGCAACCTTTATTTGACTCTCCCGACCGCAGCCATTTCATTTGCGCGCCTCTCTCAATACATTCCAACCCTCCGCACTGTCCCTACGTCCAACAACATCATGTCTGCTCAGGATCAAATGTCCCCCATCGGCGACGATCTGCCCTCTGGCTTGGATCGCGTCAAGATCGACGAGGGCGAGCGCCTCGGCCCCGATGGAGAGCCAGCGCCTCGCACCGACGAAGAGTACGCCGTGGCTCAGCTGACCCTGCGTGCGATCGTGTCTTCCAAGGAGGCAGGCGTCATCATCGGCAAGGGCGGCAAGAACGTCGCCGAGCTGCGCGACGAGACTGGAGTCAAGGCTGGCGTCTCCAAGGTTGTACAGGGTGTTCACGACCGTGTTCTGACCATCACCGGAGGATGCGACGCCATCTCTAAGGCGTACATGGTTGTCGCTCGTGCCCTGCTTGAAGGCGCCCCGGCCATGGGCATGGGCGGCGTCGTCCAAAACAACGGCACACACCGTACGGTCTTCTTTTTTTTTTTTTTTTTTATTTTTCCATCCCCCCCTGACCAAAAGACGATCCACACTCACTTTTATGCAATGAAGCAACCAACCACCTCAT
>JACWRQ010000496.1:0-27038 GCA_014849955.1 Cryphonectria carpinicola | reverse complement strand
GTTCATATTATAAATAGAAGATAAGATAGCTAATTGCACTATAATATTATCTTAATATGAGCTTTTTTTTTTTTTTTTTTTAATATAGATAGTTAATTTATCTTTTTTTTTTATTTATATGTAATCTAATTATGTTTATTTTTTTTTTTTTTTTTAAAGAAAAATTTTTTTTTTTTTTTTTTTTTTTTTTTTTTTTTTGATGGGGGGGGGGGGGGGGGGGGGGGGGGGGAATCAAGTACGCTGACCCCAAGGGTATGTCCAGGATACTTATAATTCTCAATACGAGGACGGAAGTTGGGCTCATGGTGGCTACGCCAACTATATAAGAGCACACGAGTACTTTACCTTCAAAATCCCCGACGCCCTGGCCTCTTCCGACGCTGCGCCACTTCTCTGCGCCGGTATCACCACCTACTCACCCCTGGTGCGGGCCGGGGTCGGACCCGGTGAGAAGGTCGCTATCTGTGGCATCGGAGGCTTGGGGCATCTGGGGATCCAATGGGCCGTCGCTCTCGGCGCGGAGGTTTATGCCTTCACGCACTCGCCCCACAAGGTCGAGGACATCAAGAAGCTGGGCGCCAAGGAGGCCATCGTCACAAACGAGAAGGACTGGGCAGAGCCGTGGGCTTTCACGTTCGACTTCATCCTCAACTGCAGTGACATGACGCACAAGTTTGACCTGAAGACGTACATGTCCACGTTGAAAGTGCGTACCCTATCCAATCTTCCATGTGTGCATATGCGCCTTACTATGGTGGTGCTGACATGAATGACAACAGGTTGGAGGCCAATTCCACATGGTTGGGTTGCCTGATGAGCCGTTGCCCGAGATGATGGCCCAAGCCTTCGCGGGCAACGCAGCCAAGCTGACCGGAAGTCACCTGGGCAATAACCGTAGGTTTTCTTCGTCTTCCTTCTTTCGCGTTGGCCATAAACTACATGTCCCCCCTCGGTGTAGATGCTAATACCCCCTGATGGTGTACAGAGGAGATGAATGCCCTACTGAAGCTTGCTGCCGAGAAGGGTATCAAACCCTGGGTGGAGACCATCGACATCTCCGAGGACGGCTGCAAGGAGGCCGTCGAGCGTGTCAAGGAGAATAAAGTGCACTATCGATTCACTCTGACCGGTTTTGACAAGGCTTTTGGCACCAAGAATTAAATGCTTAGAGATAGATGGCTCACTCGTAGTTAATTCTATTGTAACTAATGGAAGAAGAAATGGGCATCTCGTTCGAGTTGAACTACTATCGGCATCCTCTGCGTGGCTTTCTTCTAAGGTGTTCAGTCTTGCCAGTCTCGTTCGGATTCTGGTAGATAAAGTATTTAGATCTCTCCATGGAAGTCCGGCATTCTTAAAGGCTATCATCAGGATGCTGTTTTCTGTCTCCATGAAGGGTAGTACACTTCTCCATCAAAAATTGATGCATATGAGTCCAAGGTGAGTGAACAAGGCTGCACTTTATATAAGCCTTGCCCCTGCGGGGGATTTGATCTAGCAGGGATCCCCAGCCCCACTGCGGGGCATCTCTGGCTGGATTGGAGATACATCGATAAGCCTATCGCAGTAGGCGGTCAGTTCTTTTGTAGGGAGGAGGAGGGTGGATGGTCTCACTTGACATCAAAGTGCAAGAATAAGCTTGTGTTTTTGGGAAGAGTGACCAAGTCTGTGTATGAATAATGCGCAAGTGTGAAAGAACCTGTCAAGCTGCTCGTACTAATGACTCTATTTGAGTCTTGTCATAGAATTCATCTTTCAGTATTATTATTAATTTTTCTCTCCTATTCTCTCTCTCTTTCCCCCTTGTGTTTAAAATTGCAGGATAAAAGAAGACTTGAGATATAGTGTCGTGAGTCACCCCCAAAGGAGGAGCATAAGGTGTGAAATTCACAAGAAAAGCAGGATATATGTAGTAGTAGACATTGGTCAGGCAAGAAGTGTTTACCATAGCAACATGGTACCTGCGTCATTGGTGGGCACTGGTGGGCACCGGAGCTTCCCTAGCTCTTTAGGTGGTTGCAACTCCAAATGGCGCTCTCCTTGCCATAAGTGCTAGTACCGTGTACAGGGGGCTCCCCCTCCGTTTGGTGACTTGGCGGCGGGGAACATGCAGCAGCAGCAGCAGGTGCCAGGCTCTCTACTCACACATAGTGCCTGCCAATTCAATTAATTACTATTGCCCAACAACAATATCACCTGGGCTTTTTGACCTCAAAACTGATCACAAGCTTCAATGATGAGAGGAGGCTTGGTCTCTGCACCCAGCTTGCCATCTCTGCCCCCAAATATGTGCAGTCACATGTGACTGCCTCCTCCTGATGACAACCGCTCTTTTCACAAGCAAGTTGCCCTGTCCCCGGCGCGTACGACATCAACAAAACAGGGAGGGTCGCTAAGTGCTTGGACTGAAGAAGGCTACGAATCAGTCTACTGTTCAGTGACGAACACTCAGGACATTGTGTGAATTGATCACACTCCTCCTTGCCTGACCTCCTTTTCTCGCGCACACACAACGGCCACACACACGAGACATAGCAGACATGGAATTCCGACCGTTGCGGACACCAGACTTGGGATACGATGATGTTGCTGTGATGGATGATGGGGATGAGGGCGACGAGGGACCTGAAGAATCCCAGGGCACTGCTTCCCAATCGACAGCAGCAAGAACACCGGCCAGGAAGACGCGTTCTCTATCTGACGGAGGCGGTACACCTCAGAAAGTCCCGCCAGCCTTACACCTAGCCGATGCTCGACGGACCTCCAAAGACGATAGCGCCGTCTTTATTCCCATGCGCGACTCGGTATCCGTCACGACCTCGACCTCCTCCTCGGTCCCAGACGCTGTCGCTCCTCCTGTTACGCCTCATCGAGCTGAATTCGCTACCGGCGTGCGCGGCCTCTCACTGGAGATGCCTGTGCCTACGCCACCGAGCCAACAGACTAGTGCCATGATCTCTAAGCCTGTTCCCTTGTCGCCGAAACTCGACCATTCTCAGACCTACTCCTCCCCTACCAACATCCTCCCACGGAGATCCAGAGGCCTCGACTTCTCCCGCGCCGCCACGAGCCTACACCATACGACCCTCGCCGAGCCCACCTCCCCCGATGCCTCCCCGACTGTTGGCGGCAGAGGCATGAACATCCCAGGCAGGAGAGTTGGTGAATTCGGCGCCCCTGAGCAGACATCCACTTCACTGTGGTCGGTGATGGGAAACCATGACCGGCATCACATCTCGACCTCGCTTGGGAGCGCTGCCAATTTGATGTCCGACTCGTCTTCAGACTCAGACGAGGACGACATCATGGACGAGGACACGGATGAGCCCTACCTCATGACGCCACAGGCTGTTAGAAACAACTCGGTGGGCTCTCAGTCGGGTTCTGGCCCTGCAGCAGGCGGTGGCTCACCGGCCATGAATAATATCTTGTCCTTTCAACAACGGCAGCGGCCTCGCAAGCCGCTGAAGAAGAGACCCCGGGGCCCCTTTGGGATGGGGTTCCCCTCGACACCCACGGCCTCCTCGGTGCTTTCCAAGTCCCCTCCGGCCAACTTATCTCCCTTCAGCAGCATGGCAAAAGAGATTGCTCCTCCGCATGCCCGCCGCGAGAGCATCAGCTGGGCTGCCAACCAGCTGAACATCTCAGGAAGCGAGAGCGAGGACAGTCCCAAGCCAGGGGTGAACGTCGATGGTGTACTTGGGCCTGGCGCAGACCCGCAGAATAGGGTCGTGCGGCGGGCCGTCACGAGGCGTAGCAACTTGCTTGTAGGTGGTCCAATCTCCTGACGGCTTTTGTCTCTCCCTTGTTCACCTGCAGGTCTGATCGGTCTGCTAACCATGTTATAGCCCAAGTCGAGGAACTTTGCACGCGTGAGGCTCGCGCTTGCCGAGGAGGGAACGCCCATCGAGTCCGAGTTCCGCCGTGAGGCAGAGGTCGTCCGTCAGGTACGCGAGAGCGACGTCGATCTCGAACCGCCCCGGCCCACCGCACCCCAAGCCGCCTCTGTGGCCACGACCACGGTCTCGAGCCCCAGCATGCCCACACAGGACTCGATCGAGGAGCTGTCTGAGGATGCAATGATGGTGGATAACGCGCTCGGCCTGTCGAGCAGCTTCAAGCAGCAGGCCCAGAAGAACTCCAAGGGCAGGGGCTTCTGGGACACCTTTTCCGAGACCAGCAGCACCGGTGCAGCTACAACGACACCGCCCCCACCAGGGCCGCCGCGGGGCTCTTCGTCTGGGATCAGCACGGACGATGTGAACATGGACTCCCCGTCCCTCAACACGGGGCCGACAGGAATAAATGGGTTAATCTTCCCCATGACAGGCACGAGCAGCTCGGGCGGCGGGACGCCTCAGCAGGTCGGCTCGTTTATGCCACCATCTGACCATCCCCCTCCGTCGGCAGCCGAGATCACACGCCGGTTCAATATGGGCAAGCGCAGGCGCGACGATGATCTCGACCCAGTCAGCTTTAAGAGACGGGCGGTCTCGCCGGGACTGAGTGTGCACAGCTCGCCTGTTACGCAGAGTCCCATGCAGCATGCGCCGTGGGGACCACGGCCGGGCAGCAACGGCAGTATTGAGAAGGGTGGTGGCGGTGGTGGCAGCGGCAACGGTACACCGAGTGACAACGGTGCCGGCGGGAATGCTGGCAACGAGAAGAGACCGAGCATCCCCAAGGGGCGGGTGGGATACCAAGGCATGATCGATACGAACGACGGGATTACACGGCTGAGCATCGAGTAGGCTGACCAAGGGCGCGCGTTCTTCTAGCCATGGGGTTCTACGTTCGGGCCCTGAGCGGCTTTCAAGCGACGACCTCAAGCGACGACCTCAGGTGACGACATGATTCTCCCAGATGCGGTCCATACGGACTTGATAGAGAGGGTCCTCCTGTTCGGACAGGCAGCCTTAACGATCACGATGGCGTCACGAGATATTTGGAGGTTGTATGTTTGGGTAATGAATACTTTTGCTTTATTTGATGATACAAGTACAGACGGCTAGACACTTTTGCCAGTTCTGTAGAGAACCGTTCAGTGGTCAGCTGCATATATTATTATGTTACAATGTCCTTGTCTCCTCCCTCATATTATGAGGCCAAGATATGCGCATCATATCGTCACTTCTGTCGCGTGCCAAACCTCGGCGCTGCCGACCTGACTCCGGCATGCCACGCGAGAATCAGTCAAGGAAAATGGTATTCTACATATGCACAGCTCGACATTATCAGCTCGCACGCTGCGTGCCCATTTCTTGTCCTCATCCCTCCCCCCTCGCGATTTCGGCGTGCGCGCCTACATCCTGACTCACGGGTCGACTTGTGTGGTGTCATTACCCAGCATGGCCAAGAGCCGCCTCTAGAGGCCCCCTTTTGGCCCATCGACATAGGAACATGGTCCTTCTTGACCGTCTGCCTGTCGTACTTTTTACATGGACTACGCGTCACGTAGCCCCGCTCAGTCCATCGGCCGGCAGCTCCAGCAAGCCCAACTTGTCGTCCAGCCAGCGTGCCAGCTCCTCGGCGTGTCTCCTGGCGGCCATCACACCAGCGGTGCCGGCGCCGAACATGACAGAGCTCGCGTTGGTCTGGGCGGTCGCGGTGCTGAGGACGCTGGCTACGTCGGAGGGGGAGCCAAGATGGGCCGCGGCAGCAGCACTAGCAGCTGGTGTTGTTGGTGGTGGTGGATGATGATGAGGCTGCTGCAGCGGTGGGCTCGTGGATGGAGTGTGGTGGTGGTTGTGATGATGGATGCCGCCATTAGGAGCATCGTGTAGCGCGGCGGGGGTGCCGGAGTTGCTCTGTGCCGCTCCTGTCGAGGAGGACTGTGTATGTGGCTGCTGGTTCGGCTGCTGTGCCTGCAATCGGGGGTCGGGAGGGCCCATGCAGACGAAGAGCATCCCACAGCGCAGCTGTCGTATGACCAGCACCACGCCCGTCTCGAGCTGTATGGTCACCGCGAGTGGGCCGTCCCTCTGGTGGCCTGTTGTTGTCCTGACCGACCTCCTGCTGTTGCTGTTGCTGTTGCTGTTGCTATTGCTGCCGCTGCCGCCTGCGCCGCCCGTATGGTTCGGCCCCAGCGCGCCATGGATCGTGTCTCTGTCGGTGCCGCTGCTATGGATCGCGTAGAGGGAGGCGGCGACGGTGCCGTGGGTGCGCAGGGTGGCGACGGGTATGGGTGGGTTGGAGGCGTAGGCGAGAAGCTTGCCGTCCGGGTTGAGCAGCAGGAGGGTGGTGATCTGGGCGGAGAGGTTGAGGTGGAGGAAGGAGGTCAGGCGCTTGGTGAGGAGGAGCGGCGGCGGGCGGCCTGCCATGGCTCGCTCGTGTGGGCTCGCTAAGGGCCCGCGGCGTTCTCTCTTTCTCTCTGTTTCAGGATAGCAAGAGTAGCTAAGAGGATCTCTCTCTCTCTCTCTCTCTTTCTCTCTCTCTCTCTCTCTCTCTTTCTCTTTCTTGTGAGGTCGGATGGGGTTGAGTTGGGTTGGGCAGGAGCTCTCTTTTTCTTAGAGCGCGCGCAGAGAGAGAAAGGGTGGGTGGGGGTTAAATTAACTCTTTGGCGATCACCAGGGACGGCTCGTCTGAGCTTCGTAGGCACTGGGGTAGCGTTTGCGGTCGTGACGGGTTGATTGACGCTGGGTGTGGTCGCACAGCGAGAGAGAACGAACGAAGAAAGAGAATAAAAAGTAAAAGACAGAGAAGTGGAAGATAAGACGGCGAACGAAGGTATCAGCCAAAGTGACGTGGATCGTTATACAGAACGTAGGCAATCGTCAGTCCACCAGGCAACATAAACATGTGACATGTGGAACAAAGGAAGTAAGTGGTCGTCGTCGCATTCGGTGGTGGTGGTGGTGGTGGTGGTGGGTAGAAAATACGATGGTCAGAGATAGAAGATTGGCTGACAAGCTAAGCTACTGACAGATGCGCCATGCTGGGGCTGCTGCTGCGCCGAAATTGAGCGCTGATGTCACATGTCGACCCCCTGTCCTTATATCCACTACAGTACATGCAGCACTGCAGTACGTACCTGCTGTAGTACAGTACTGTACAGGGGCTGATCCACTAATCCTAGTACTCATCCACCTTCCACTTCCACACCTTCCACCACCCGCCATCACCAACCTCACCAATGTCTTTGCACTGACTAGAAAACCACGATCATCATGTGTTCTCCACCACCACCACCACCACCACCAACACCAATTATTAAGTCCTCAGACTCTCCAGCCTTGCTTCCCACATACCATTCTCTGCATCATCATCATCATCATCACCATCATCATCATCATCGCTCACGTCGTCGCGCGCACCCGAAACCGCAGCCGCCACGGCGTCTTGCGCGTCCATGGCCAGCTTGACGACATCGACAGCGTTGGGCCCGCTCTGTGCGTGTGCTATGGCTCTCTGCTCGTCGTCCCTCCTCTTCTTGTTCTGCTGCCGCAGCACCATGTCGTCCCAGAGGTCACGATACGCAGCACCAGCAGCCGTCTCAGCCCGCCACTTCATGTACCCTGCCTTGGCACCGCGCAGGAGGCTCGGGGCATGCGCATCAGCACGGAATGTGCGCAGCAGCTCTCGCAGGCAGAGGACCAGCTGACGGGTGTATACGCCCATCAGCGGTTCCGTCTTCTCTTCCAGGTCAAACACCCTGCCGTCTTTGGAAAAGACGCATGGTGTTGACGTGCTTGGAACAGTCCAATGCCGCCCACCGCAGCCGAACACGGTGCACTCCTCTTTGTCGGGAAGTTCCTGTTTTGTCATCATCTGGTACAGGACTGCTCCGACCCAGAAGACATCTGTGCCCCTGAAATATGGCCTCTTGGACTTTAACCACGTCATGTCTTTGCATCAGCCTTGTGCTGTTCCAAGAGGGAGACAAGAGAGAGTGTGGGTGTGTCTCAAGGAGGGGGGTTTTTGGAGAGAAATCCGCCAAAGGGCGCTGCGCTGTCTGGAGCGGCTTTGATCTGACTTACCTTTTCAATCTTGTACAGATCGTCAAGGGCCATGATCCTCTGGACCTCAGCCATGCTGCTCTCGTGGTCCGACGAACACACCACTTGTCCACGAGACCGGCCGTTGACGTGTCCGGATACGAATACCCCGCTATAGTTGCCCAGCTTGCACAACCCATACGTCTCGACGCCTCTGGGCTGCTGGAAAAAGATGTTGCCCGGCATGATGTTGCGATGAAGAATGGGCATCCAGTCCTCCTGCTCCCGGTCTGCTGCGGTGTAGTCTCTGGTCAACCGCCGCGGTGTCGTGGCCAGGTCCTCGACCACGTCTACTTCCACATAGCCCTCGTGCAGCCAGGCCAGGGCGCTCAGCAGGCTGATCACCACGTGCCAGCACAGGCTCTCAGGGAGCCACCCCCGAACCTGTCCCGTGTCGCTGCTCGTCTGTACCGGGTGTGTCGACTTTCGCAGTAGCGTCTCTAGGGAACCCGCGTCACAGTAGTCCCACGCCGAGAACATGCGAGGCTCAATCGTCCTCCCGCGGACGACGCCCGTCTTGACTGTATCGATGTAGCTGACGAGGTTAGGGTGGCTGAGCAGCGCAGTCACCGCCTGGTTTGCACCCCGCTTCAGCAGTGCGTCCAGCTTCGGTGCCGTCTCTTCAAAGTCCAACGGGGTACCGAGGAACAGGGCGCCATCAGCACGGCGTCGGATCAGGTGGGTTTCCCCAGCAAGCTCTCGGACCACCTCGTACTGGCTCTCAGCCGCATCAGCGGCATTCTGTGCGTCGATATCGTCCTGCGTGACGAGAGGGATTAGATGTCCGCCACGAGCCTCGGCCATGGTGGAGGAGGAGTTGTTGGTAGAAGCGACGCGTGAAAACCCTCGTTCAGTCGAAATGATGGGGGGAGGAGGTTGGAAAGACAAAGACGACAGATAGGTGATCATTTGGTAAGTAAGTAAGTAAATGAGCAAGTCAAGAGGGTCGGCGAGCAGGCTTTTGATGATGAAGGGTAAGTGTCTGCATTTTCATTGTTCTTGCTAGAGCGCTTGTCTGTCTCAGCTCAGTTCATTTTCCTGCTGTTCTTTGTTCCATGCAAATGACCTCAATCCCACTGGTGCATGTTCAAGTGAGTCGTCTTTATTGTTTGCTCTCCGGATCTGTGTAAATGCATTATCAAAAGGCACCTGCTGAATGGTAGCGCATGTCATTATGACCTAGCATATGGTCTGTCGGCCCCTCTACCAAATATAAAAAGAGAGAAAGGAAGGAAGGGCAAAAAAGGAAGGAGACTGGGGAAAAAACACGAGAGAGGGACAAACACAGTTCCTTGTCACAGGTCATCACTAATCCAGCATATGTACTTACGTACTCGGCATATATGATGTGCAACACACTGTACTTGAATCCATATACTCATACTTTCACCCTGAAGTGAAGCCTCAGTCCGTTTTACCAGAGCCCAAGCAGTATTCTATCTATCTTTGATGTTGTTGAAATCCCTCTATCATTTCTATGCAACAGCTAAAAGGAGTGACTACTCTTAGCTGATTGGAAATGGCTGTGGCCTATATAGCTGCGTAGATGGTCGGATTCACACAATTTCTCCCTGCGGCACTAACTACAACCCACTAGAACTCCCGGACGAAGCAACCGAAAAGAGAAATCGTTAGCATTAGGCACAGAATTACGAGACAATATGACTACATATGCCTCAAATAAGGCGCATCATTATATATGCAGGTTGTTATCAGACTTTGTAGATAATTACCGGCTAGCCCTCCGGCATCCATTGGAACCGAGTGATTATGAAGACACACTCTTGCAGGTGCATGTGCTCGGCGAAAAGTGGACCTCTGGTTATAATTCCATAGTTGTTTTCTGGCCAAAGATATAACATAATACCCGGCATCTGCTGTGATCGCCCAGAAGTCGCCTCATGATGCTGTGATTTGATGCAATGAAAGACTTCTGGAACACACACAAAGTCCTGCCATTATTATTATCAGAACCGGTTGACTCACTCCCCACGGTCCAACATGGCTGCTTTGACTGTATCGCTCACAGCCCCAAACGGTCGAAAGTATGACCAACCTCTGGGGCTTTTTATCAATAACGAGTTTGTGAAGAGCTCTTCAGGCTCGACCATCACAACCATAGACCCTTAGTAAGTGACGAATGGCTCGCGTCTTCATGCCTGTTCTTGTCGCGCTGATGTATTCCCCTATCTCCTACGTCGCAGCTCGGAATCGGAGATTGCCACAGTACAGGCAGCCTCTGCCAGTGATGTAGACACAGCAGTGAAGGCGGCACGCACCGCCCTCAAGACGGGGCCATGGAGTACTCTTCCCGGCACAGATCGCGGCATTCTCATGGCAAAGCTGGCGGACCTGATGGAGCAGAATAAGGAGCTACTCGCCACTATTGATACATGGGACAATGGTAAATGAAGGGCCGCCGCTCCTGCAAGAGATGGGGGAGAAGAAGAATGGTAATACTAACATGCAACCCTCTTGCAGGAAAGCCATATGCAGATGCTCTAGAGGGAGACATGCCAGAGGCCATCGGAACAATGCGCTATTACAGCGGGTGGGCGGATAAAGTCTTTGGGCAGACCATCTCAACGACCAAGGACAAGTTCGCGTACACTATACGGCAGCCTATCGGCGTGGTTGGACAGATCATTCCCTGGAACTATCCCATCTCCATGGCCTGCTGGAAACTCGGCCCAGCCCTCGCCTGCGGCAACACTGTCGTGCTCAAGGCGGCTGAGCAGACGCCCCTGAGCATCCTTGTCCTCGGGCAGCTGATCAAGGAGGCAGGATTCCCACCAGGCGTCGTGAACCTGCTCAACGGCACAGGCAAAGAGGCCGGCGCTACTCTGGTCGAGCACCCCTTCGTCGACAAGATCGCCTTCACCGGCTCCACGGCAACAGCTCGCACCATCATGGCCAGCGCCGCCAAGACCCTCAAGAACATCACCCTTGAGACGGGAGGCAAGTCGCCCCTGCTGGTCTTCGACGACGCCGACCTCGACCAGGCCGTCAAGTGGTCCCATCTGGGCATCATGTCGAACAAGGGCGAGATCTGCACGGCAACATCACGCATCCTGGTCCAGGAGGCTACCTACGACCAATTTATCAAGGCCTTCCAAGAGCGCATCGCATCGGTCAGCATTCTGGGCGACCCCTTTGACGAGAAGACATATCACGGCCCGCAGGTCACGAAACAGCAATGCGAGCGCGTCAAGTCGTTTATCGAGGCCGGTCGCGCAGAAGGGGCGACGCTCTTATGTGGTGGCGAGGGCGGCGATGCTGTGCCTGCAAAGGGTTACTTTGTGGCGCCTACTGTGTTCACAGATGTCCAGAGCTCCATGACCATCTTCAGGGAAGAGATCTTCGGACCAGTCGTCGTCATTGGCAAGTTCAAAACCGACGAGGACGCTGTTGCCCTGGCCAACGATACAACCTACGGCCTGGGCGCTGCCGTCTTCACCGAGAACCTCGTCAGGGCCCATCGCGTCGCAGAGAAGATCGAGGCGGGCGTGGTCTGGGTGAATAGCAGCCAGGACTGCGACCCTCGCGTCCCCTTTGGCGGCGTGAAACAGAGCGGCATTGGCAGGGAGCTCGGCGAAGCAGGGCTGGAAGCTTATACCCAGGCCAAGGCTGTGCACATCAATATAGGGAATAAAATCTGAAGCTGATTTCTTGTCTATGAATTAAATGGGTTAATTGCTTACTTTAATTACCATAGTAGGCACTTTGAATAGATGTATCGATTTGACGGTCTAGACTGTTCATCACTAGAATGATCTAAATCAAATCTGTCATTTCTTTCTTCCTTGCTCTTGGTAAGGAGTCACACCGTCTGTGAGGCCCTCAACATGATCTAATCTCAAAATTATGTAGGATCTGAGCCGCTATTGTTTACTAGACATGAAAAAAAGGCACGACTAACCTGTGTAGAAGCAACACGACTCATCATCTACTTTGATATCACAATGTCCTGATGAGTGGATCCATTATGACCCTGGTAAACAGCTGTTGGACCTCGGACGGTGGACCATCCCTCAGGCCATAAAATCGAGACTGGTAGCCTGTTTCCCTTGAAAACATTATCCCAGTTTGGTCCATACACATACAAAAACAAGGTTTCAAGTCAACAACATCCACACCATGCCGAATACTCTGGTCAACTTTTCCACCCTCTTCAGTAGCCTATCTCGCGACAAGGTGTTTGATATCGTGGACCAGTGGTTCCCCCCCAAACCGACCTACACCGAGGCGTCTGTGCCGCGTCAAGATGGCCGCGTGTTTATCGTTACAGGGGGCAACTCGGGCATTGGGCTAGCGCTTGTGAAGCTGCTGTACCCTAAAGGTGCCAAGATCTATGTAGCTTGTCGGTCCGAGGAGCGTGCCCAAGCCGCCATCAAGGAAGTCATGGACGAGCACGAGACAGCCTCCAAAGACGACGACAAGAGCACGGCTGGCCCGCCGGGAAGCATCGTCTACATGCATCTCGACCTCGACGATCTCGCAACCATCAAGTCCTCAGCCGCCTTCTTCGCAGAGAGGGAGTCACGTCTGGACATCCTCTGGAACAATGCGGGCATTGCCGGAAGTCCTGCTGGGACCAAGACCAAACAGGGCATCGAGGGCCACATCGGGATCAATTGTGTCGCTCCCCTGCTCTTCACGCAGGAACTGCTCCCTCAGCTGCGGCGTGCGGCGTCCTGTTCACCACCTGGCGCTACGCGTGTGATCTGGACTGCTTCCCTCATCATCGAGAGGTTCGCTCCAGAAGACGGGGTTGACCTCGATGCTCTCAATAGGATGAACGCCGAGGGGACAGGCTCGGAATTGGCATCACGCGACTACGCACAGAGTAAGGCGGGCAACTGGCTCCTGGGTGTCGAAGGGGCTCGTAGGTGGGGCCGCGAGACGGAGGCCGGCAAGGCCGACGCCATCGTCAGCGTGACGCAGAATCCGGGCATGATCACTACGCCCGTCTGGAAACATCAGCCGGGCTGGCTGATGACGTTCCTGAACCCAACTCTCTATCCGGCACAGATGGGTGCTTACACGATGCTGTACGCTGGTTTCTCTGACGAGGTCAGTCTCGAGAATAATGGAGCATATGTCTTACCTTTCGGACGGCTTCAGCAGAAATCCACAAACGCTGGGATCTTGAAGGCCATTGAGAATGGAAAGGCAAAAGACTTCTGGGAATGGTGCGAACAGTTGTGTGGGCAGCATGCCAAGTGAGCACTGGAAGAAATATGTCGTGGCCGTGTATATATATATTGGCTACGATGGTTACCTACCGAGCAATGCTTACTTAAACATGCATCAGCCTACTTAACCCGACTTGAAGCCACCTCCTCAAGGTTCATCAGTCTCACCTGGGCTCGTTGTTTGCCCACCTCGAAGTCTTTATGTATAGTCAGTGTCCAGAGCCGCTTTCGGCACAGTTAGCCATTCGTCCCAGTAATGCCCTAGAAACTTTGGCAGAGGCTCTTTCATGAAACGACCGGCATCACCGAAAACCCAGAGTCCACGACCAGCATGTAGTAGTAGTATAGCCCCCAATGAGCGAGAAGTACTAATGCTACGGGCTGTCGCTATTCCAACAGCTCATTGAAGTCGGTGGCGATGAGCATTAACTAGACTAGTGAGATGTGTGTCGAGTATGGTTTCGGCGGCACACGACGAGAGTCGAATACCTAATGAAGGGTGTGAAGAGCATCGGTGCACGCTTCATATATCTACGGTCTTTCAATAAGATTGTCGCGGACCATGGCGAGGAAGCCTTGAAGCTGAGCACATTCGCTGGTCTCCACTGCCTGCGTCCCTGGATCTGATCGCTCGTAGACTCAATAGCGTTGATAGTACTATTTAATATCTCGGTCTTGCGAAAATGATGCCAGCCCTGACGCACAACGACATGTACCCCATGGTACAGCTTGAGGTATTTGACCATTCTGCTGAGGAAATCCATAGTAGCTCACCTTTAAAACCAAACTGAGACTTCTTGTGTGCTCGTCGCATCTGAGTGTAAGTTTCAGGACCTAATGGAGATGAGGAGGATGCGGAAAGGATTGGAAGATCTGGCCACTGTGCGTGTAGATGTGTAGGCGTGCTGTGAGAGAGAAAAACTATGGATAATGACCCAGGGACGCTAATATGGCAATAGCAGGGCAAAAGACATTGAATAATGAGCTCCTGTGACCCGAGGAGATATGTCCAAGTAGAAACGTGTGTTACACACGACTACGGGTCGTTATTGTACACTGAGTGGTTTGTTTGCTGCTCTAAAACGTCGGACGCATCACTGGCAGTTAGTCATAACCCATTCTGATCTGATTCACTGTCAATATGACTATTGGGAGACTAGAGACTCTCAAGATGCCCTCGTCAGAACCTTGGACAATGTATATAAATAACTGCTCTTCTGTCCAGAGCGCCGATGTCTTGCGAGCAA
This sequence comes from Cryphonectria carpinicola, assembly GCA_014849955.1. NCBI lineage: Eukaryota > Fungi > Ascomycota > Sordariomycetes > Diaporthales > Cryphonectriaceae > Cryphonectria > Cryphonectria carpinicola. The sequence goes on along the minus strand of JACWRQ010000496.1, from coordinate 12,602 downwards.
ACGGGATACGGACTCCTTGACGACACTATATTCTTTCAGACACTCTCATTTCCTTTCTCGCTCCCTCGCTCTCTCACACATTGTTCCAGCAACAAGTTATTACTTATGTCATTACACCATGCGATCATTTCTCGCCTTAGCATTGAGCCTCATGGCTCCTGTTTCCTTGCTTTTATCAGGTCTGTCGACGGGCTCGAATATCTACCGGCCTGAGGTCGGAACCGGTTCCATCAACACAGGAAATCTCCTTCTACATCGAAAGTCGGAATATGTGGATGGGAGCGACACAAAACTTGATGTCACCATCTACAATAGCAGATCGAACCAACTTTACGCCTACGTTACCGCCTTGGACCCTGATGACGGGGCCTACTACGTCCTATACAATGAAAGTGATAGCTCTTTCTTTTGGAAAGTCAAGCCGGACGGTAACACTTCTGCCCCGTACTACTATACCATGGAGGACAACAGCTACGAGATTAAGCTCCCCCCTGGCGAGAACACATCTCTTGTCCTACCAAGTTACGCTGCCAGCGGTCGCATTTACGTCGCCGAAGAGCAACTTGCATTTGGCACGGTAGCAGGAGGACCAAACGCCGGGTTTGTACAGCCATCCGTCTCAAACCCTGGTCTTCCAGAATTCAACATCTCATTCTCATTCATGGAGTTCACATACCTCGAGGACAATTTCTACGTGGATATTTCCAGCGTGGATTCTGTGTCCATCCCCTTGGGCATACATGTGGTCTCCCAGTCAGGACTCACCACCACTGTCTATGGACTCATCCCAAATGCGACACAGTCAGTCTGTGAGGGCCTGGAGGAGCAGACTCGGAAGGACCAGTACAATTGGTCAAAGTTCTGTGTTCGTGCTGGTGACAGGCTGATCCGCGTCTTATCGCCCAGCCAGTACCTCGCCATGAATCCAAACGACAACTTGTCCACGTATTACGATGCCTATATTGAAGAAGTCTGGGAAACTTTCAAAAAATTGGACTTAATGATTGACACCCAGGACAGCAACTCCACCAGCCCGGGCAGCTCCAGCGTCGAAAACACTACGGTGGTCACCTGCAACATCAGTGCCGATGAAGAACTTGTATGCCGCCGAGGCAACAATGAGTACGTCTTTGGCAAACCTACCACTATTCAAATATTTGGTTGTACGCAAGAGGAAGACAGCCCCTTTCATGTCAACGGAAGTAATAGTGACCGGACACAGGCCGAGATTGTCCCTCGACTATGCGCTGCCTTTCAACGAAGCACGCTCCTCATTTACCACGGCCAACTCCAGCCCAACGCCTACGTTACAGCTGAGCAATACTACAGAGTTGAACACACCAACCACTATGCCCGACTCGTACATGCAAACCAGTATGGTGGTATGGGATACGCCTTTCCGTATGACGATACCAACCCGACTGGCTCAGATCTTGACAACGCGACAGCGAATGCTGCAGGAGTGATCAAAGACTCTAATCCAAAGCTTCTATTTCTAGTGGTGGGCGAATAATCATTTGTTCATCTCATAAATAGGGGCTTGAGTATGTCTACGTGGCGGCGTATGCAATGGAAATACAACGGGCTTACATGAACGAACTCTAGAGACCAATATAACTTTTTCCTTCTTTTCCCTTTTATGATTTGCGTGTATCAATGTGTATGAAGTTACCTCATCATAATTCAAGTAGACAACTCATTACTCTGGAGCAATTGTCCTGCCAGTCAACCGATCTAGCACCCAGCTCACAACTACCAGCACTCGCTGTCTCCATGTCCGCGTCCACAGAAAGTTCTTGCTCCTCCACGCTACCCAGGCCTCTGCTCCAGTGTAGTCACTCTTTCCAGCAATCACACCATCGCTGTGGCCCAGATACGCAACAATCGGTGCCTGCTTGTACTCGAAAGGGCCAACCCTGCTCTCCTCAAACCCCTCGTTGATTGCCGTTGCAAGCCACTTACCTTTCTGACAAGCAACCTCGGCAGTTGTCGGCAGACTTGAGCCCTCGACATCTGCAGCATCACCAAGAGCAAAGACATCGGAAATGATGCCGTCCTTATTGGCTTTCAGCCGGAGGAACTCATCCGTGAGCATCCGTGGTAGCCCCTGCTCTGTCTTCTTGCATCTGAGCTTCTCCACAAGCGGCGCGACTTTGTTCCCTGTGCTCCAGATCACGACACCGCAGGGGATTCTGCCCAGTTCCTTGGTATAAATGGCTTTGCTGTCCACCTTTTCGATATGGCTGCCGGTGACCACTTCAACGTCTCTCTTGTCGAAGCTGTCCATGGCATACTCCTGAAGGTGCTGGTCAAAACCGCCCAGAACATTGGGTGCAATGTCGTGTATCGAGATGCGCACATGTTTTTTGACATGTGAGTATAGTCTGGCGAAATCTCCGTGGAAGAGGTCAGAAAGTTCGCTTGATATCTCGACGCCAGTAGGCCCCGCTCCAACAATCACAAAATGGAGGATGTCTCGAACTGCATTCTAAGTGATCAGTATTCCTATCTAGAGAAAGAGAGAGAAAGACACTAGGGAGAGCAAGTACTTACTTGTTGTCCTGACATACCAGGAATGGAAGCCATTTCAAAGCAGTCACGGATGCGAGCTTGAATTGCCTTGGCATCCCGTGCTGTACGGACAAACATGGCGTTCTCTGCAACACCAGGCGTGCTGAATGTGTTATTGGTACATCCTGGGGCCAGAATGAGGTAATCATAGGGCAGGGTGAATTGTTGTGGTGCGGTGTCGGCAACCTTGTCGAAGGCCGACATGCATTTGCAAATCTTGGAATCAAACTCGATGTCTTCAACGCTGGCTTTAATGTAGCGAACATCTCGTGTCTGGTGACGAATCGAGGTTTCTACGATACTGTGGCCGGTCAGAACTTGTGCTAATTATGGAGTGCCCCCCCCCCCGTTTTGATAGCCTCCATAGAATCAACTTGTACGAACCTGAAATCGTAGAGACCGCAAGCGGCGCTCGCTAGCAGTGGTGTGTAGGGAGTTGTCTCCTCAGGCGAGACAATCGTGATCTTAAACTTGCGCTCATCCAAAGCGGTTGACAGAGTGGCTCCAGCCCAACCGGATCCCACGATGATCACCCCCTTCCTGTTGGCTCGTTTGGCTACATAAGGCATGGCTGCGACGACACTCCTGCGCGTGAATCTTAGCATAAAAGAGAATAGAAAAGACTCAAAATCTGCGCAAGTCTTACCTAGCAAAATGGTATATACGAATAGTAATCAGAGTAAAAAAAGGTTCAGATCTGGAGTATTTCTTCCCATAATAAATACTCTATTTCAGGTGAATGAATGAAGTGGCCCTGCTATATTATACTGTGTACGCCATAGTTTTCAAAGCCTGAACGTTGTGCCTCGTCTACCAAACCGTAATACATAAAGACGGCGTCATCGATACTTGCCAGCTGCAGGGGCACTCCCTGGCCTCCCAGGTATTCGAACCGGCTCAAGGACCATTCTCGGAAATGGTTCGGTATGCTACATGTTGAGTTCTGTCGTGCCCTGTTCTCCTCCTCCTCCGGAGATCTGACCTCAACGCACTGCAGCTGCTGACCAATCTTTCAAGGAGAAGGAGGAAAAGAAGTCGCATAGCCGAATGAACGACGACATTCAGAGCAGAGGCGAGGTTCACCACCTGCCGCGGGGCATTCTAGGAAAACCCGATGAACCTGGAAACTTCCGCTAGATGCTTTCCGGGCCCTGTTACTTAGCGCCGGGCACGTCCGAAAACTCGGGATTTGGGATCTTCTAACAGTGACTTTGGTATCAAAGTTATGAGAACCCTTACACTTGAAAAGAATTTCAGAATTGGCTGTACTACTATCCTAGGCCGTGTAGGCAATAGACATAAGGCTCCAGACATAATCATTATGCAAAGGCCAGCCTAGATTACTTATGTTTGACCCGATTAGGGTGGTATTGTATCTTCAGAAGCAGATAGAAAGCAGAAAAAAGGGGGTGAACGAAATAGAATGCAAAGGAGAGAATAAAAAACATATACAGAAGGAAAACGAGTAAAAGGCAACGAAAAGAGAACAACTACAGACCGGTAGTGAGGTCGTGTGCGTAAATGCTTCAGTACGCCAGCAAATGACTTTGTGGCTGTATTAAAATACTCAAGTAATGATTACCCGAGCTGCTAATAATTTTGCTTGTACGTTCCATAAATTCGAAGTGCATTGTATTTTAAAAGTCAGTCTTTGCCTTGTCATCTCACTTATTGAAACAATGTGGAAGGACAAGGGAAAAGAAACAAATCCATAATTAAATACTGAATATAAAATCGTTACGGCCCGTGAATAGGGTAAAGTACAGCACACCCCGCACTCTTGCAGAGGTCCCTGGAACCCTACTTCCCTTCCTGACGGCCTTTAATTCATACTTCCTGCGTACTTAATCATTTTACATCTCAACGGCCTCTGATGCTGACCTCCTGCACACTTGAATACCGTCTCGTCAGACCTCTTGCTATCACTTAAGTACTCAGTCCACGGCGTGCCCAGCCCGAGGCATTATATTATCCGCATAGTAATACATGTTTGTTCTATGACGTCAATAGAAATCGACACGGCCAGCCTGGCCGAGGGCAAATCGTACGCTGGGCCACCATCGACCTGTTTCACCTGCACGCGTCTCAACCCCACAACTTTTCTAATTGTCGAAGATGACCAGTGGAGCGAGCATCCCTTTAAATATGCCAAGGTTTATACCTCTGTCATAGTCCTGGTTGACACTGGTTGTGGCGGCGCCGCAAGGGACTCGTCTGTCGAGCTGAGATCACTCCGCCGCTTCATCGAGACATATCCAGTCGAGGACAATGAGAGCCAGCCGCTGAATCCTGACGGGCAGAGGGACTATGTCGTCGTGTGTACGCACTGTCACTATGATCATATTGGTGAGCACTCTCGCCCGGCGTTTTTGCATGTTGAAATGAAACATGTGAGGGTTGACAAGAATGTGTTTGGAACAACCCCGCCGCAAAACAAAAAGGCGGTATAGAGCAGTTCACAGACGCCCCCAAGTCTTCGATATGGGCCAGCTCAAACGACAAATGCTTTATTCAAGATGACCTGCCCAGCAACTCCCTGTGTCGCTTCGTCGGGATGGACACGCCCAAATACACAGTCACACACTGGGCGGGCGACGGAGAGACAATGAGGCATGACGATGGCAGAGAATCCCATGATCTCGGGCTGGTCATATACCACGCCCCAGGCCATATGCCAGACGAAGTCGCGATATGGGACTCTCAAGAGAGGGTTCTTTTCGTGGGCGACACTATGTACGAGTGGGCTCCGATCATCTTCCCACCCGGCGGCGGCAAACTCCACAGCTACAGCTCGACCCTGTTCAAGCTGCGAGATCTGATTAGTAGCTGGAACGCGGCCGGGTCTGCTGAAGGAGACAGGGTCAGGCTGGCTTGTGGACACATCATAAGCACTGTGGATGCTGGGGATCTCGTGGGACAAGTCGAGGTTTTCTTCAGCAAGGTTAATAGGGGTCTCGTCGAACCACAGGATGGGGGAGATGTCCGCGGGATTCCTCTTGTCAAGTATGAACGGGAAGATGGTAGGATCTCATTTCTCGGCTCCAAGCATCTCTTTGACGACGAACGAGTCGATAAGTGTCTGTCTGAACCTTGAAGCGTTTTTCACGGAAAGAATGTTGTTAACAATGATATATTCAAGAGATAGCAATGATGATGTTAATTAACCCCCCCCCCCCTCTTCTCCCTTTTGCATCCCTTCATCCGTGCTTCTGTGTTTGAGAAAACATTTGCCAATGATTAAGTAAATACTCTGTCTTGTTCGTGTTTTTCTCCCCCTGAGAATTACTAACCTACTACACGATCATTCTCTGTTCCTACCGCCACCACCACCATCTTCCTCTTCGTCCTCATCCGAAACGGCACTTTCCTCTATCGCCGACGCATGACCCACAAGCACGTTCTCGACATGAACCTCTGCCTCGCGCGTCCCAGCCATGTTCCCTTCCCTCGGCACCCACCACAGCTGCACAGCGCCCAGCACGGCGACGGCAGCACAGCTCCCCCATGCCGCGGCGCTCCCGCCAAAATCGTAAACAACGCCAACCAGCGGCGAGCTCACGGTCCTGGCCGCGCAAACTGCGCTCATGGCAAGACCGTTCACCCGCCCGAGGACGAGCGGGGAGGGTGTGGCGTTCTTGAGCAGGATGAGGGCACAGGGCGTGGCGATGATACCAAGGAGGTTCTGCAGGAACATGGAGGCGTAGATACCAGCTGGTAGAAGCCAAGACTCATCAGGGGCGGCGGTGGTGGTGCCGTCGTTGTCGTCGTCAACAAGGCTGGTCCGCAGGAGAGAGAGAAAAGGCATGATGATGTAGCAGATGGGATAGATCAAGGTGGGCAGGAGGAAGGAGAGCCAGACGCCAGCCTTTTCGACAAAGACGGGGAAGATGACACCTTGGCAAAACAGGGCGATGAAGCCGTTGACAGCCAGATAACTACCTACATCGTGAAGGCTGAACCCCATGCCTCCCACTAAATCCAGACGAGGATGAGGCCCCACGGCGTTGTAGGAGGGGGCGTCTAGAAGATAAATGGGTAGGATGGCACCAAAGGCCATCTGGTGGAAGGCGGCTATTACGAGGGTGATGATGAGCATGATGACGGAGAAATTGAACGCCCTCTGGGTCGTCTTATCATTATGATGATGATTGTGTGCTGATTGTTGGTCTTGTTGGCCTTGTGTGTCTTGTGATGGGTCGTGAAGGTCTGGACGCACGCTGATGGAGTGGATTGTGCCAAAGGAATTGCGGCGAAGATCGAATCGCTGGTCAGTAGCAGTCGGCAGCCCCTCCTCACTGAAGAATGGCCCACCCTGCCGCCGCATACCCTCGGTGATGGACTTGGACTGGCTGACGGCGCGGACAAGGGGAGTAGTCTCGTCATCGTCGTCAACATCAATGCCATCGTCAATTCCGTCGCTGTCGCCGTCGCCGTCCTCGTTTCCAACCGTGTCAGGAGACCGGTGGCGCTTCTGTGCGATGATGGCATCCTTCGACGTCTTCGACTTCGTCTTCTTGTTGTTGTGGAAGCGAGGGTTGGTCTCCTCAAGAAAAAAGATACCTTGGATGACGGCGGCGGCAATGACGGCCACGGCCACCAGATTTGGGAGGAGGTACGGATACTTCCCAAATAAGCCATCCTCTGGAAAGATGTTGGGGTAGAACTTGGCCGGCTGGGCAAGGAAGCCTCCCATGGCAGAGCCGATGATGGAGCCCAGGAACCAGACAAAAGGCTGCACGGCATAGGCCCTGGGCTCGTGCTGCGGCTTGTCCATGACCATCTCGGCGACCATGGTCTGCATCACAGAGACGTTGCCGTTGAGAGAGCCCCCGACAAACCTGGCCAGCAGGGCCACCCAGTACTTCTTGGCCAGGCCAAACAGCAGGCTCGAGATGGCCACTCCACAGAGGCCAATCAGGACCACCGGCTTGCGCCCATAGCGATCTGATATCGCGCCCCACATCATGGCCGTGAGGGCCTCGGCCACGGCGTACGCAGATACGAGCAAGCCGGCATAGAAAGACGCGTTGATGTCGTTCCCGTTGAGGTCTTGGACCATCACGTATGTGTATGCGAGGATTGAGTTGAACGCGATGGGCTCCGAGAAGCGACAGATCGCGAGGATGGTAAGCTGATAGGTTGGGAACGCATCATCAGCATCGTCGACGTCGTGGTGGTGGTGATGGGAGTCGGCATGGACCGGTCGTCGTGGTCCATCTTGGGCATGGCTTCTGCGATGGTCATGATGAGGCATTCTCTTTAGGAAAGCAAACAGTGAGGGGGCAGAGAGACAGAGAGAGAGAGAGAGAGAGAGAGAGAGATGTGCACAGCGCAGAGTGTGGGATCAACCTCTAGTCAGAGGATCGACCGTCGTTGACCTAGATTAGATAAAACCAGGACCAGGAACTTTTATTGTAAAACTCTTGTAGCTGGAAATCCTCAAGTATGCAAAGGAAAACATATAGAGGAATAATTTACTACCAACAATATGAAAGGGGATCGTCTTGGTATGGTAGAATACTTAAGTAGTGTATGGCAAAAACCTTGCAAGAATATATCTCATTCTCACCTCCTCAGTAGCAGCGCCGCTGGTCCACCACCATTTTTTAGATGGAGGGTGGCGCGGTGGGTGCGTGAGAAAGGCACGACTCGCGGGGAAATACATACCACTACTATAGTACAGTACAGTACATTAGAGCAGAGGGGCCTACCTATACAGTAAGAGGCCATGATTGGCTGGCAAGTTTGCATGGCACGGTCAAGACGTCCCGTGTTCCCGAATTCAATGCGTACTAATGAAGAAAACGGCACGTGGAATTAGTACGAAGATTACCCGGGCATAAAGAAATGAATGAGGGAGAGACGAGAGAGAGATCACCTGGCCTGGATGAAGGGGAGGATGGAGTGGGACATTTGTCAGATTCCTGCTTTTCAGCGGTGTGCTTCATGAATGATGTGATTGATTCATCACATCTGCACAGTGATAAGGACTAATGTTATACATCTGCCGGTAGGGTAGCAATGTAACCAATGTGACATGGTTTCTTGTTGTTCGTCCCGGGGTTTTTGATACCGAACCTGGACCCACGGGTTTTGTGGTCTCTTTGGACGTTCCCTCAGCCGCCTGCCGGAGCCGACGTCGGGGATCCATGATAAATAAGATAACAAACAACCGACCAGCATTCATAACAGCAAGATGACCTACTTGCTTAAGTCAATATATTTATACATACATTAGTACATTCACACACACACACACACACACACACACACACTCTCTCTCTCTCTCTCTCTCTCTCTCTCCCTCTCGTTAGACTGCGTAAAAGGTAGAGAATGGCCGACAAGATGGAGTATAAAAGTGCAAGGCAATCGGCACCAGTCAAGGTCATCAAGCCCAGATTGATTATTCATGGAGGGGCCGGCAACATCAAGCCGACAAACTTGACTCCTGAAAGGTACCAGGCCGTTCGGAAGTCCCTGCTCGGGATGGTTAGTCGCAAGTCTGAAAAGAAGGTGTCGTCCCAGAGAAGAAAGAGAGCTCATGGCTAATCCCTTGTGGTGCACCTCTCCAGATTGCCAAGACGCACGGGTACATGTTCACACCCAGGTCAGCCTCGCCAGTCTCGTCCAGCCCGGTCTTGCCCTCGGCTCTCGAGGTGGCCACCTATGCTGTGACCCTCCTCGAGGATGACCCCCTATTCAATGCTGGAAAGGGCGCCGTCTTCACGCGTGACGGCATTCAACAGCTCGAGGCAAGCGTCATGGTCTCGCGAGGTCATGCCAAGAGAGCAGCCGGGGTGCTGGGCCTGCGGCATGTCAAGAATCCCATCCTGCTGGCGCGCCAGGTACTCGAGCACGGGGAGGACGATCTGTGGGGCAAGAAAGGAGACAAGGGACAGCCGAGTGCGGCCTCGGACCCTTGTTTGGAGCCTATAGATGTGTCGGCGCCCTCGGCTCAGGGCCATACTTTGGTGTACGGTGCAGTAGCCGAGGCCCTTGCAAAACAGTATGGCCTCGAGCTGGCCCCAACCGAATACTTCTTCACGCAGCAGCGCTGGGACGAGCACATCCGCGCGCTGGAACGTGAGAAGACCGGGGCCCAGGCGCTGGCGACATGGAGCGCAGAAGAGTACCTGCCCCAGGGCACCACAGGCGCGGTGGCTCTGGACTCGGAAGGAACAGTTTGCTGCGCTACGAGCACAGGCGGTCTGACGAACAAGCTGACGGGTCGGATCGGGGACACGCCAGTGCCGGGTGCCGGATACTGGGCCGAGGAGTGGACGGAGAAGGGCGATCCAACGAGGTCGACATCATCGAGCTTCTGGGACATGGGCATGGACCTCGTACGAGAGCCTGGGGCCGCCCTGGAATTTGCTGGCGTTATTAAGGGTTGGATGGCTGACTGTCTGCCGACTCCCTTTGTGTATTCGCCCTTGATGTCGTCGTCTCTTCCTCCTCATTCGGGCGGGCTGACCACCACTCGATCATTTGCAACATCGGGGACTGGCAATGGAGATTCATTCCTGCGGGTCAATGCTGCTCGGACGGCGGCCGCCATTGCGCGCTGGAAGGCCATCCCTTCCGCTGTGGCCCTGACCGAGGTCACAGGCCCTGGTGGAGAGCTGCAGCGAAGCGCAGGCGATCGGTGGACGGTGACTGGCGAGGGTGAGGGCGGTATGATCGGCATCGAGAGCGTTGTTGTGAGAAATGGGATTGGCCACGTCGTCGAGACGCGATCACAGGTGATCCAGGACCACAACTGTCCTGGCATGTTCCGCGCCTGGCTCGACGATCATGACAAGGCCGTCTTCCAGGTGTGGCACGACGGTGCAGAAGTAGCATACCTGGGCTTCAGTGGAGAGAATCGGGGTGAGGAAGTCAGGGCATGGCTTCCGGAAAAGGGGGTTTCTGTAGAATCGTGAGCGTAGAGACGCGCGAGGCCTGTCAGAACCTGAGCAACTCGGGGCAAACAAATATATATGTATATGCATATGGTGGTGGAGTGCGCCAAGGCGGAGGTATTATTGTGTCTTGGCCTGAAACCTCGGTGGTCGCTCTGCTCGTTCTTCTTCATCACGTAAAGTGAGCCTTGCTGACCTGACCGAGACCAATGTCTAATGCTACAAGAATAATGCGACGCCCCCAATCCCCTCCAAAGGATCTATGCAAAGATTATGACCAAGTTCTGTAGAAAACACAGGAGACTTTGCCCCAGGCCGGATAAGGGGCGTAGCTCGACGGAGTAGAGAGGTTGTTATTGTTGTCGTAACCTTCAGCGCTGCTCATTGCTCATTCATACAATCGCCGCGTCGTTCGCGGGAGGGGCTTGTGGTACCTACAGCAGGGCAAATGTCAGATGCGGAACCACCAACAGACAGGATTAATCGACGGAAAGGATGGTATAGGTGCATCTCTCGTGTCATGACTTACCTCTAGCTTGGTACTGCCGGCCATCATCTTGGAAAACGCGATGCCCACACCCTCGATGACCGCCAGTAGCACGGCACAGCCGATGGCGCCGTTCCTGGCTGCCTTGTATCCTCCTCGGATGGCCAGCGAGCCACCTGTGAAGAAGCCAGCAATAATGGCATTATACGGATCCTCCTTCTTGCGGACGCCCTTGACGGCACAGTCGAACGTGGAGAAGAGACCACCCCAAACGCCAAAGTTACCACCCAGCACAGGTGCGCGCATCTTGACGGCGGTGATGGCACCTATCCGTCGCTCGCCGTAAGGGGAGTTTCTGAAGCCCTTGATACCGTGCCATATCGTGCCACCGATTGCCTGTTGGACAGCAAGAGCAGATAAAGTCAGCCAGGGCAGATCAGACCAGAACAAGTTGGAGGAAAGTATATGATGGGGTCCAACATACACCCATGCAGAAAGCACCACCAAAGTCATTCAGAATGACCCAAGGACAAGGGTCACGCGTGTGATCCATGGGGGCTGTGACCAGAAGAGGGCTGTTCAGGTGGTTGTATGGATCGTCCTGCTCGCACTTCCCAGGCGATGTGTGAAGGCAGGTAGTTGAGCACTGGTGTCGATGGGCCGAACAAGGCCTTGTGCTCGAGAGAGACGATGGTGATTATGGAGGAATCAAGAGGCTATTGACACAGGGTTTGTTGTATTGACTGTCGTTCTCTCTTGATGGAGGTTGTCACCAAGAGTGGAGGTATTGCGTGGGGGCTTTTCTTGTTAGATGTTAGAGACGTGAATGGTAGGGAAAGGACGGATGATAGATAGATGGTGACCTCAGAGTAGCAGAAATTTGTTTCTCTGTAGCCAGGATCCAACCAGATGCTAGCCTGCCGCGGGCAATCATCTCACCCCTGCCTTTGGCATCCCCACTGATTGGCCCAAGCTTTGAGCCCCTGCCTTCCCTCCCGTGTGCCTCCGTCCCTGTGCTCCCCCCCCAACCTTGTCCCGCAAAATGTGGGGCCAGCTGATTGTACCCTGGAGAAGATCATTTAATTGGGCATCTCTCTTACATTGTACAGTGCACAGCCTGGGTACGCATTTATATGCTAGGCTTACAGGACAGCAGCAAACTTTGCATGGACCAACACTATAAAGCCCAGAATGTGGCAAGGAGATGCAGGCCTGGACCAAGAGGAAGGAGACCCTTCCTTGGTGGAGCTACGACATTATGTCATCAACACCTTGCTATAGGGAAGGCACTATGGCTCTGATTGGGAGGTTTGAATTGTATGTAATGACAAGCTGGCAATTTAGATTGCAGCCCCATACAATGTCCTCTACCACCTAGCAGCAGCATATGGGCAATGCCTTGAAAGGATTCAAAGGTAGCTCTTCCAGGTCACACCACTTGAGACCTGCTCGTGAACACATAAGCATATAGGAGGACAGTCTTTTCAAATGTTAAAGGCTCAAGTTGGAAACTGACTGGGCATGTCTGTGCAGGCGCTGAGATTACACTTTTTTTTTTTTTTTAAAAAGAAGAAAAAAAAAAAAAAAGGGGGGGGGGGGGGAGAGAGATGGAGGAGGGAGTTGGTGTTGTGTGACGCTGTGTT
>JACWRQ010000495.1:0-27126 GCA_014849955.1 Cryphonectria carpinicola | reverse complement strand
CCCCCCCGGCGGCGCGGGACCAGTATAAGCAGCGCCCCCGCCCTTCTTGCTTTTTTTTTTTTTTTTTTTTTTTTTTTTTTTTTTTTTTTTTTTTGCCGACCCCGTTTTGCTCTTTTCCCTCGCTTTCGCCCACTCCCGGTCAGACTGTGAGCAAACAGCCAAAGGCCCCGGGGGGGAAGGGGGTGGACCCTCAAGCAATGAATTGATCACATGAGGAAGAGAATGGACTTGGACCGGACCGGACCTTATAACGAGGGGGAAATACCCTGCTAATCATATTCCCGTCCCTCGTAGGATCCAAGAGCATCTTCTTCACACCCTCAACGCCCATCCCAGCAACTGGCCAACACATATTCAATCCCGCGCCCTCTCCCTCCTTCGATCCGGTGAGGCGACGACATTCCCACAGCTCCTCAAGCAGATCCTCGAGGAGATCCGCAGGGATACATCGCTCTCCGACGCCAAACCCAAGGCAGCCAACGGAAACGGCAGCGACTCGTCGGTGCAGGTGAACGGAGGATCATCCTCGGGCAAGAAGACCAATAATAACAACAGCAACAATAACAGCACCACCAACAACAATGGCGGCGGCAGCAGCGGCAGCAGCAGCAGCAGCGAGAGTGGCAACAGCAGCAGCAGCGAAAAAAACAACGACAACGGGGCGCTGGGCTTGAACCCTGGCCCGGGCGAGGCGAACAACTTGCACACGGACGAGATGCTAAACCTCGCTGTGCCCAAGGCGGTGGTGGAGGATGCGCTCAAGGTGACGAGGGATGCGCTGGTGTCTGTTGCAGAGTTCGACCAGGCGGACGGCGGACCGTGAGCGAGCACGGGACAGACAGAGGTGCTTGTGATAGGAGGCACGTATGTTTCGCGATGACCCACGTGCCTTGGACCAGCGTCTGCGCGGGGGAGAGGGGAGGTGAATTTCCGCGAATGCAATACTCTCACCAAGGAGATCACGCGGGTATTGGGAGTGAAAGGAAAGAAGGAAAGAAAAAAAACAAGAACACCCGTGGGGTCATGGCAGGTCGGGAGGTGGGCTATCACCGCACTTGGCCAACCTGTCGGGGCTGCACGCATCACAACGGTCTGGCTAGGCCTTGGGAGGAAGGGAAGGGCAAAGAGCTGCTCCTATGAAGACTGCTCATCATCGACAAACGGATAATGGTCGCCTTTGTACAAAGTGGACGACTTTTATGGCATGACACAAACCTGCTTTCATCAATATAAGCACAGGATCCGGCGGCGCATTAAAAAGGCAGGAGGTGTACGGCGTTGGTAGCTGATTTTCTTTCTCTCTTTTTGTCTCTCCAAGTCTTAATTACATCTATCCGAGTTGGACCTTTGTTTGACCCTCAGGGAATGTAACTCTTCTCCCCCTCCCCTTGTAGCTGCTCTCTCCACCGTTTCTCGAAATATAATGATGGTGACATTCAGGAAAGTATATAAGGCTGGCTTGTGCGAGCCTTCCTTTTCCACATCGGTATAGTATATCTTTTCGTTCGAACAACTACGCGGCCTCTGTCTGGTTTTCAGAGTACAATGATACCCCCCCACCGCAGAGGTTCAGACAAATCCCGTAGAGCTAGCTTAGTAGCACCCTGCTGCTGCTGTTGTTTGTTTGCCTTGCAAGAGGACTCAACTCAACCTAGCTACGGGCCAATGTACATACAGGAAGACCAGGCAGACAGTCCCCCCCCTCCCTCCCGCCCTTCCCTTCCTTCTTAAGCAGCAGAGACTTTTTGAAGACGGTATTTCCGCTTGCTGTGCCCAAAAGTCACTGTTTTCTCTACATACCTGTCACTTCTCTGGTGGACACTCTTGCAGCAAGAGGGGGGGGGGGGTCTTTTCTTTTATCCATGGGAATGGAGTGGTCGCTGCTTCTACCGCGCCGGGGGGGGGGCGGGGGTTTGATGAAATCTTGCCATCAATATTACCAGCGACAGGAACTACAATCATGTCGAGGAGTATCGAACAAAATTATAAAGACACCCAACTGCTCATCTTACAAAATTTATATGCATTCATTCCTAAGGCACTGGAGAAGGAGCATGGAACCAATAAAGTCAATAAAGCAGTGTGTCATTATAGGAAATCTATCGTGATCCAGGTCGCCTGTGCCAAGGCAGCCGGCAAACTCCAAGATCTCAGTCTCTATGTATGGAGAAATTGGCCCGGGGCGAGAACTCCTTGTGTCGATAAAGAGTTTAAAGAACTTGCTCCGTAGCATATCAGCTCAACGTCCAGAAGACCTGTCCGAGGTCGTCTGGTCCCGAAAACTTTCTGAGCACGAGCGTCTCCTATGCCGTCAGCCAGGGCTGCTTACAAGACAACTGCTCGTGCCAACTACCAAACTATTCGCGTGCACCATTCTCGACCGCGACCCTTCCCACCAAAAAAAGACGAAAGACGTAGAATACAGGGATCAATGATGTCGTGCATGATTTCAAGACTATGCTCAGTCGTACAGACCATCATCGTTGCCCGCGTCACCAAAGTCGGCGGCGGCATTGTTGGCGGCGGAGTCAGCCTCGGGGAACTTGAAGTAGGCTCCCGGACCAGCATTCTTCATCTGTTGAGCAAAGGCCTCATAACGGCGGATCTCAACATCGGTGACAGAGCGGCGAGCCATCTGCATGGCCTCCTCGAAGTGGCGCTTCGTAAGCTCGGGAACGGGGTCTTCGGCGTCGTCTTCCATGTCAACGTCCTCGCCGGCGGCCTCACGAGCCTTGGTCCGTTCAATATCGAGGGCGATGGACTCCTTGATGGCCAGCTTGACCGCACGCTGAGTGATGAAGCCCAGATCGGCACCAGAGAAGCCGTGGGTCTTGGAGGCGATGAAGGACAGGTCGATGTCGCCAGCCACAGGGGTCTTGCGGAGCTGGGCCTGGAGGATGCCAAGACGGCCCGCCTCATCGGGCAGAGGCACGTAGATGAGGGAGTCGAGACGGCCAGGACGGCACAGAGCGGGATCAAGCTGCTCAGGTCGGTTGGTAGCACCAATGACGAACACGTTCTTCTTGGAAGTCATGCCGTCCATCTCGGTCAGCAGCTGGTTGACAACACGGTCCGAGGCACCACCGGCATCGCCCACAGAGCCGCCACGGGCCTTGGCGATAGAGTCCAACTCGTCCAGGAAGACAATGCAGGGCGCAGCAGCGCGGGCCTTGTCGAAGATGTCGCGAATGTTGCTCTCAGACTCGCCGAACCACATGCTCAACAGCTCAGGACCCTTGACGGAGATGAAGTTGGCAGAGCACTCGTTTGCAACAGCCTTGGCCAACATCGTCTTACCCGTACCGGGAGGCCCATAGAAGAGGACACCACGAGAGGGCGACATGCCGAACTTGAGGAACTTCTCGGGATGGTCGACAGGGTATTGGACCTGCTCTTTGAGCTCCTGCTTGACTCCTTCCAGGCCACCAATATCCTCCCAGCGGACGTTGGGCACCTCGACGACGGCGACCTCGCGGAGGGCAGATGGGTTGGAGACGCCCAGGGCAAATCGGAAGTTCTCCATGGTGACACCAAGAGAGTCGAGAACCTCGGCGTCAATGGTGTCCTCATCGAGATCGATCAGGTCCATCTTCTCACGAATCTGCTGCATAGCAGCCTCAGAGCAGAGAGCGGCAACATCGGAACCAACGTAACCGTGGGTCTCGGCGGCAATCTGCTCGAGGTCGACGTCATCGCCGAGCTTCATGTTCTTGGTGTGGATCTGCAGAATCTCAAGACGGCCGGTTGGGTCAGGGATGCCAATGTCGACCTCGCGATCGAAACGGCCGAAGCGACGCAGGGCGGGATCGATGGAGTTGGGACGGTTGGTGGCAGCCATAACGACGACGTTGGAGCGGGCCTTCATGCCGTCCATGAGGGTCAGGAGCTGAGAAACGACACGACGCTCGACCTCACCGTTGGTCTTCTCGCGCTTGGGGGCGATGGAATCGATCTCGTCGATGAAGATAATGGCGGGGGAGTTCTTCTCGGCCTCCTCAAAAGCCTTTCGGAGGTTGGACTCGGATTCACCGGCCATCTTGGACATGATCTCAGGGCCATTGATCAGGAAGAAAAAGGCACCCGTCTCGTTGGCAACGGCTCGAGCCATCAGAGTTTTACCAGTACCCGGAGGACCGAACAGCAGCACACCACGTGGAGGCTTGATACCGATGGACTTGAAGAGCTGTGGGTGACGCAGGGGGAGCTCGACCATCTCACGGATCTGGGCCATCTGCTTCCTGCATCCACCAATGTCGTCGTAGCCAACCTCGTTCAGGTTGTTCTCCTCCTCGTCACGCTGGATGGGCTCACCCTCACAGTGGATGACTGTGTCTTGTGCAACGATACCGTACTCTGGGGGGTCGACCTCGACGATCTTGAACTCGACTTGTCTCATGCCACCGCGAGCGATAAACAGGTCACCCTGGCGGACAGGGCGGTAGGCCTCGCGGAAGTAGGGGGCGAGGAAGACGTCGAACAACGAGCCAGTCAGGCCCTCGACGGTATCGGCGATGGGCAGGACGGCGATGCGCTTGGCCTTTGGGGGAGATCAGTGTCTGTGACGACCAAATGGGTGCTGCTGGGGACAGCAACTTACGTATTTGATATCGGGACAAGGGTGGATGGTGACGACATCACCATGCTTCACACGCAGGTTGTGTCGTACAACACGATTCATGCGACAGCTGCCATCATCGAGATCATCGTCACCGAGGACAACCAGAACAGTGTCCTTCCTCTTCTTGCCGCGGACGAGGACGGTGTCGCCACGGAACAGCTGGAGGGAGTCCATGGTGGCGTTGGACAGCGCAATAATGGAGTTGTCATCGTTGACGGCGTCGGTAACCCTGGGTTGAGGTCAGCTTCAGCTCGCCCTAGAGAAGAAGGCGGGGAGGGCGGGGAAGGGAGGATAGGCAGTCATAGCAACGTACATCAGCTGGTTGGGCTTCTTCTTCTTCTTGAGGATGGCAGTTGCGGTGTCATCTTCATCCTTGCGCTCGGCACCAGAGGCATCCCTGCGGGCAGGCGGTTAGTGGTTCGTTTCGTTTGCTCTTGGATCGAGTGCGAGGGATTAGGTAGCGGGGTTTGAAGATGTGACATACATCAAGTGAGCCTTCTTCTTGTCAGGATGGTCGGGGCCAGTTGCGGGAGCCATCTTGACTGCTTGGTCTGAGGAGAACGAAGAAGCGGTGATGCAGAGTCAGGAGGGTGTCAGACGGCGGGGGACGTGGATGGGTTTGCTCGTCTGCTCGACCTGGGGACAGACAGCTCGTAGAGGAGACGTGGCTCGCGAGACCGATGCTCGCGGGGTAATGGGGTTTGAGACGAGGTTGGGGGGGACCAAGAACCAGGACGCTGGTTGATGATCGGACAGAAAAAGGAGATGTAAAGGAGGAAGAAAATGGAAAGTTGTTGTGGGGGGAGTTGTTGGTGTTGAGGTTGAAGGTCGGAGAAGGGAAGCTGTTGGCGGCGAACTAAATGACCAGCAAAGGTGGCACAAAAGACTGTAGGCAGCTCCAGGCACTCGACGGATGACGAACTGGACCAAAGGCGAGCTTCAGGTGAGAGGCGCTAGCGGCTGGAACAACTGCCCGGGGCGAATCAGATCCACCTGTGGGCGGCCCCTCTTACCTCCAGCCTGCCCCGTGTTCTGCCAGTGAGGAAGACGGTGGCAGGCGCTGGCCCGAGCTTCTGTCTTGATAATCGGCCTGGCACGCTAGCCACGCCACGGCAGGTTTGAAATGGAACCTTCCAGCGTTTTCGTGGTCCCTACATAGTGTCTAGAGTGAATCATGATCGTGGACACTACACACCACAGAAAGTTCTCACCAGCCGCTAATTCTGTACATGTCAATATCGTTGGTGGTATTTTATCTAGTGGGCATCGCGCTGTCTTAACATGAATGACTTTATTTTTGGTCTCGGGCGCTCGTTGACATACTAGTGACAGGGCATGTTCGAGCTCTGGGTGTTTGTTCAAGCAAGAGCGCACCAGGTCTGAGGCAGATCGTTCAAAGCTCCGTCTCCGTCGACTAAGCTATATCGTCGAGGAGCCTTTAGGGGAGTCAAGTCGTCGATAAATACAATTCAGTTTGTGTGACTATGCACGTGAGCAATTTACAGCCTCTCTCGCCAACTGAACTAACACTCCCTTGACATTCACTCCCTCAGCAAATTCGTACAAATCAAACCCAGGACTACCATTCCGTCTCGTAAAAAAAATAAAATAAAATAAAATAAAAAAAGTTTGTAGCGCCCAAAGCACACACAATTCATGACCATCGCAAGACAGAGTCCACTCTAGTCGGCTGCCACGATGCTGTTCCAGGAGAAGCACGCAAGAGGTATACGTGGCATGGATTTGTCCACGTGTTGATGAATGAGATGAACGAGATTGGCACCAAGGACAGAGAACTGTATTTATCCGTCAATGCTGCGGCCGTAGTGACATCGTCCGCCCTCTGAGACATGAGCTGCTTCTTTCAGATATCGAGAGGCTGGCAAGGGCACACAAGATTCTAGTTGAGCCCTAAGCAGGTGGCAGATTCCCTGCTACACATGCTTGTTAACGATCCCGCTTCTCCCGCTGGTATGTAGAGATCCACAGAACCCAGCCTCGTACAAATAAGCCCTTAAAAACCATTGCTGAGCAGTTCATCAAGAGATGCATTTGTGACGCCGGCCCTCAAAGTGCTGCGCATCCAGTAGCGCTGGTGGACAAAGTTAACAGTACTATGCGCCAGGTGCCAAGTCCTGCAGCGAGTCGTTCCTTGGTGCCATGGGAGCGTGGGTCCACGCCCGCATGAAGAGCCCGGACCTCAGCTTTTACAGTGGGCAGGGCCTGCAGGCTGGTACACCATTAGCACCAGAGCATGCAGTGGCACGGGTGGGTCTAAGCGCCCCCAACTCTTAACCTGCCGTGCCTGCAACTGCAGTCCAGCAGGGGGCCGCCCTGCAAATGAGGAAGATCCTAAGCAATTCCCAGCCAACCTCACCTGGCTGGTCCCTCCTTTTCCATGGCAACGACAAACGGGAACCTGCTTTTTGACTACCCGTCCTTTCTCTCCCACTTCCAGCCACCACCAACGTCAGGCGTCGAGGAGCAGACGGCGGAAGGGAAATAGAATCACGCTCGCTTACCTCCTCACCATCAACAATCACTGCTAAATTCGTCACGGTCGAAACACCCCCTCCCCCTCGTTGTATTGCATCTTTTCATGTCCATCGCTTGCTTGATATAACAACTGAGGGAGTGAAGAAAAAGCCTAGACTGCTAGCCCTCGTGTTCGGTACATCCTAGTCTCAGCCTCGTATTCTCCCCCCCCCCTTCTTTCTCTCGTTGCCCTTCGCCGCCGTCGATGGACTCCTGAACTGCGCCCAACTACTTCTGTTGTTCCAGAGAGAGAGTCTGTTTAGGCCTCGCCCTCCCCCCCCTCCCCCCGCCCGCGCCGCCGCCGCCGCCGCCGCCTACTGTCCTGTGCGACACCCACGACCAGTTGGTGACAGCCCGAAGCGGAGGATTCACGGATTCGGGAGCCTCATCTCGCACCCTGCGAGGGCTGATCTGCAGTCGCAACCGACGGGTCCACAGCGCGCCCGACTCGACAGCCTTGCGAACATCCTCATTTACCCCCTCCATCCTCGATTGAAGAAGAAGGGTGACTGCGCACAACCACAAGAGCGTCTAGGCTAGCCACAACCGGCTCACGACAGACAAGATGGCCTTCGGCGACTTCACCTCCTTCTGCCAAACGGCGCCGCTGCCGCTGTGCGCGTCCGTCGGAGCGATAACGTCCATCTCTAATGGCGTTGGCATCGAGGCGAATTGCTATGCCCGGAACATCGAGCTTGCGAACACCATTATCTTCCAGATGGCGGCGAGCGCGATACATATCGTGTCGCTGGTCATGACCGTCATTATGATCTTGCACGTCAGGGGAAAGTTTACTGCTGTTGGTATGTGGTTTCCCCGGCTGAGACGAGGGCTCTTCCCGAGCGCTGCGGATATCGTTTGTCGTTGTCTTGCAGAATACTTGTGATGGCATACCTCGACCATACCTTCTCTGAGAGACTGGATGGTATGGAGCGCGCCGCCAAGGACCAACAAGCAGCAGAACAGACGACATTCGACTAGCACCGCGTTGAATGAGCGGTAGGATTTCGGACGAGCATTTGCTAACGATAAAGCGGTCTAGGTCGGAAGGAGATCATCAACTTTTTCTACATCTACATGCTCCTCACCTTCTTCTCCCTGATTGTCGACGCAGGAGTGTCCCCTCCCGGCTCGACTGCGTACCCATACTTTGTCGCCCTTCAAGCTGGTCTCGCGTCAGCCCTCATTACCTGCCTCTTGATCAACGGCTTCGTGGGTTTCCAGCTATACGAGGATGGCACACCGCTGTCACTGTGGATGCTGAGGCTGTGCTCTCTCGCCGCCTTTGCCATCTCCTTCCTTGTGTCCTTGGCAACGTTCAAGAGCTGGGCGGGGCTGGGCCCGACCAACACCGTGGGCCTTTTTGTTGTGCTGTACCTGTTGAACGGCATACAGTTGCTGGTGTATCTGGTCATGCAGGTTATCCTCGTGACGCAGACGCTTCAGGATCGCTGGCCGCTGGGTGAACTTGTCTTTGGCGTCCTCTTTTTCGTGGCTGGCCAGGTAATCCTGTACGGCTTCAGCGACAAGATCTGCAATGCAGTGAGCCACTATCTCGACGGTCTCTTCCTGGCTTCTATCTGCAACCTGTTGGCGGTCATGATGGTCTACAAGGTACATACTCTCTCTCTCTCTCTCTCTCTCTCTCTGCGTCTGTGCCTGCTTCTCGTCACCGGATGGATGCTGACATGGGACTTCAGTTCTGGGACTCCATCACAAAGGAAGACCTTGAGTTCTCGGTTGGAACTAGGATGAACAACTGGGAGGTCAAGGAATTGCTGCCTGAAGAGGATCGCCGAGCAACGATGTACCAGGACGAGCAGTACGCACACTCGAGCGCATACGACACCGCATTCTCGCCGTCACCCAACGCGAACCGGCACTCGAAATACTAAATACTTCTTTTATTGCACATTTTAATATTGGGATTTACAGCCAGCACGCTCAAGACACAATAAAGGCAAGCAAGTGAAAGACTTGGGCTTGGAACCTCAGAACATCGGCTACGCAGTTGGTTGGGTGTTTGGCACAGCGAAGACACAATTCTGTGTCATGATATATGAGTTAGCTGCCGCATTTCGTACTCATGAGGAAATTTGGGGGTCTGAATGAACTGGTCGCTAAAGGGAGCAGCCCACTAAGGCTGGCTCCTGACGGGTAAAATTACAGAAAGGGGGGGGGGGGGGGGTTGACACCCAAGAGCTGCCCGGAGGATGAGAAATCTCTGTCGGCTTGGTTCTTGTTGTCCGGTACCAACTAGTCAATAGAAAGCGACTACTCATCAGATCGCATAATATCAAGCACTAATGCATCTCGAACCAAAGGACCCCCGTGATTACGCGGCGGGCGGCGGCGCCTGGGCGTATGGGAATGGTATGGGAATGGTGCTATTTACTCGGTCTGGCAACAAGACGGGTCTGTTGGGCAAAAGAGAGAGAAAGGGAACAAAAATAGGGGGCGCGCAGAAGGGTGGTGGGGTTATCTCATTAATTCGATCAGCTGTTATTAATACGGCCGGGCTAGTCACCAGTTTGTGCGAGGGTACGGGCTGTTACGACGGATTTTGCCTCCGCGATTAGTGAGTGATACATCGAAAATAAAAGGGCCCGAAGGTGAGGGACTGGGTGAGTGAGGGCTTGGACGGGCATTTTATTTGCTAGGGGCGAGGAGGGCCCCTGTTCTTTCCGAAGGCGGGAAAGTTGAGCGTTGCATTTTGGGGGGAAAGGAGAGGGGGGGGGGGGTTCGAACAGATCCAGATCAAGGGACGGACGGGCACATGGGGAAATCTATCCGCACTTAAATCCCTCCCCTGTCCCGCAAGAACATGCACACGCGTGGGTACATACTTAGTACTTCATGGAATATAATATAGCCAGCAACAAAAAAAAATAACAGATAAAGCAAAGGGCGGAAAGCCGCGCGCAGAAGAAAAATACAAAAAGGGCGAAGAGGAAGGTTAGTGCCCTCATCCACTGATTACATACTACCTAGTAGGTTATAGGATCGGGTACCCAGCCAAAGCCCAGAAAGAGAAAGAAACCGACCGGGTGAAGGGTGGACGACTAGTGGCCGACCCAGGCTATCTATTCCCCATGCTAGATACGGAATGTCACACGAGTCGGCAAGCAGCGCCGAAAATCTGACGAGAATGGAGGGAAGCGGAAAAGAGGGATTTTAAAAAAACAATATATATATATATATCTCTCTCTCTCTCTCTCTCTCTCAAGGAGGAGGGAGGAAGACTGATGAGTCATTAGGTAAAAAGAGCACGAGATCAAGTATCATAAGAAATCATAAGAAGAAGAAATACGTAAATCTGACCTGGCCCTTTCGGCGCAGACCTTGATTCCCAACTGAGTCTATCGGCTGACCCGAGACCGAAGGGTCAGAAACACGATATGTTGCCGACTAGTCCTGGACCGGATAGAACTTGACAAACGTGGATACGTCTTCGCGATTACCCGATCAGGAATACGACAGAGCGACGCAGTACTACCCACTGACAGATGCCGTTCTGCTCTTTCGTGGCAAGGAGGAGATGATGAATATCTCGATATCTCGACTTTATGTGTTATGTGGAGTCTTCTTTTACGTCTGACCTAACCTCGGCTCATTTCGTTGTGGCGCTGGACGAACTCCTTTGGAACGATTAGTAGTTCATTCTTTTGTTCAGCTCGGTTCCTCCTGCGCATAGTACTTTACATAGTAGGTGTCATTGTTACTTGCAGACCCACCCCCACCCCAGTGATCCACACTACGGAGACTAGGTGGGCTGCTGCAAGTCATTCCCAATTACCATGTATAATTTCCCAGATAGAATAAATACATTTCCAAACCATCTGGATTACAGTATGATCGACTAAATATACATGAGAATGGTGCCACTACGCCCCCTTCATGTTCCTGTTATTTTCTCTCCAGAAGGAGTGAGAGGGTATTGTTCCTCTTACTCAGGCTCATGTGCAAAGGGCATTCCAGAACCACAGTCCAGTCGCTGTCGCACGAAGCTGCAAGTTCACTGGCCATTTTCCAAAGCACACAAACACAGGATCTTCCCATGTCACTTGTTTGAAATCTGGACCCGAGTCTCATCTTGTCGAGAAGGGCTGCTAAAGTGATTATTGCTCAGACTAGGGTCCACTGAAAAGTCGATAGTGCCCACTCCTGGAGTACCATACACCTCTAGTATGGCCTCAGACAGGGGGGGGCGCATGGTAATGACTGAAAGCCCCCACCCCCCCCCCCCCAAACAATCTGATGAGGTCACAACTTGCTGCCCGGGTGTGTAGGTGGAATCAAGTTCCAAAAATGCACGTATGATGCTCTGCTCATGAGGTGGAGAAAGGAATAATCCAATTTTTTGGTTTCTCAGCATGATCCGAGTGGTGTTCAGAATTTTGCTCACAGCCAATGCGAAAACCCTAAACCTTGGAAGTGGAGGCAGTCACCCAAACTTCCTAGGCCAAGAGTGATTCACAGCAATACAAGTCTCTAGCTTAAGGAGGCCATAGCTGCCTCATTGCTTGTCCCCCCCCCCCCCAAAAAAAGAATCTATTGTGCATGTCAGAGATCAGTCTGAAGCATGTTGGTATTTATGATCCATACACATGTATGTGCGCAGAGACCATAGGCTAAGCTAATCTTAGATGCTAAACAATCACTAGACTGTTGTCAACCAAACACCTCTATGGTTTGCACCTGCGAGTACATGCCTGCACCTGGCAAGGGGGGGGGGGGCAGGGGAGCCAGCCCCTGCACATCCTCCATCAGGTCTCTGCAATGCTGTTCATGAATGCACTACACCAGCTCAATGTATACATTTTTAGAATTGTTGTGGCGCTGAGTATCCACTTTGACCACCTTTGATTCTGTGCTGTGTCATCTACCTGACCATCTAAGCGAGGGTAAAAGCCAAGTCCTATACTCAACACTCTCTGTAGTGCCTGAACAGCAAACTTGATGAGAGTTGCTGGATCTACCACACCCAGAAGCTGACAAAACTTTCTGACCCAAAGCAGAATCAAACTTGGGTGATGGATTGAGGAGGGTGCAAGCACCAACCAACCATTTGGGCAAGTGCAGAGATTTTCCCAGCCAACCCATGCAGCATGACACAGAAGGGCATCAGGCTACCTTCCTCCCAACCATCATTTTCACAAGTGGACATGTTGATAGGATTAGTCTCAAGTGCTGGAGGGATACTGACAGGATTCCAGCTCATTAACAGAGCAATAGATTTGCAGAAAATGAATCCAGCCTCCCTTGTTGTTTGGCAGAAGTGAGCTGTCACTGCAGAATATCAAAGGTGGAAAAATGTGTGTCTGAAGCTGACAGTAATGAATGGGCTTGATTGGTTCCTACCCCAATTAGTAGGCCCCCTTGTACTTCTTTACTACCATGTACCTACCACCCTTTTTGATGTGCCACACATTCCATGTTTTTCCCGACATACTATACCATCTGTTATATGTACAACAAGGTACTTTGGGCTCTGCTGGCTAATCTGCACTCTACATTGCCCAACATCCTCTGGTGCGCCTCTGCCATGTGACAAAGGTTGGGCTCATCTTCAGCTCGAGACATGACAAAAGTCCTGAGTGCCTCGCCTTCATGATCACTCAGCACACTGGAATCTTGATGCTTCCTCTTTCAGTGATCCTGATGAGTGATCCTGATGTCAACTTGGTCCTCAAAGGACTGGCCGACATGTTGTTCATACCTGGCTGGCTTTGAAAGAGCATGAGGGATGATCCGGTCCCGCCACCTTCCCCTCCCACTTGCTGTAGTGGAGCTCTAAGTATAGATTGGAGGGCCCTTATTGTCACAAAAGTGGGGTGCCTGTACTATGTATGTACTGCATGTGTTTCTCTTCGGTAGTAGGGTAGTAAGGACATGGGGGCGCAGATGCAAAAAAAACCCTTTTGGGCTTATGCTAAGTACTATGCAATGTAGCCTTGCCAACGAGTGGGGAATTCATGGAGGGATCTCCTCTGCAGCCTGCCAGCCTGCCTAGCTCTCCCAACCCAGAAGGCAGGCCTACATAGTACATACTAGTACATAGTGCTTCTGCTTCCATCCAGATCGAAGGCCCACAAATGCCCAAGGCGCCTGCATGGGCTTAGTATCGTTAGGCCCTCTCTAAACTCTGTGCCCAAGCCCCGAGATTAGACATGTTACTATGTACATAGAATGTATACTGGGGCGAGGCTCCATACAAGAATACTTTTACTTACTCTACCACCGCCACCTTTCGTTCCCTGAAGATAAAAGTAAAACTTGGTCCGCCTCGTCCTTCTGACCAGCACAAGTCCCCACGTTGTATGTGTGTGTGGAAAAATACGCCTGCACACAACCCCCCCCCCCCTTCCTTCCTTTCGCTACAAGAACCAAACAGCAACCGTGTCCGTTCGAATGCAACATTTGGGATGCAGCTTACGACATAGAGACAAGCTACTGGACTGCTACAAAGCCCTTCATCACTGCTTTTGCCCGGAAATACGGTTACAGCCCCATAATACTACCTTACTCATCTGCACATGCGAAATCTTTTGCCCCAGCCAGGACAGAACTGTCCTCGTAGCGCCGACCTCGACCTGAACTCGCTTGAATTGTTCGACCGTGCGAGCCTTTTTGATCAGACCTCGAAAGAAGCAGAGACTTTGTGTGTCCTGACTCGTGTGCGCGCGGCGCGCGAAGCATCTCCCAACTAGGTCGGCATTGCCATCGAGTCTCCGAAGCAGACTTTTGCCCTAGTGCGTACATACTTCATGTCCCGAGTATAGGCCCTCAGCCCCCTATGTGCTAGCACCATGCCATTCACTCACTAACTGCACTTGTTACCTTTTATTATTGTTACAACCTTTTCGTACCCATCCTCACCTTCCCAATCCTCCCCCCCCCCCCCAAAAAAAAACCTTCTCTCCTCAACC
Source organism: Cryphonectria carpinicola (assembly GCA_014849955.1). Classification (NCBI taxonomy): domain Eukaryota; kingdom Fungi; phylum Ascomycota; class Sordariomycetes; order Diaporthales; family Cryphonectriaceae; genus Cryphonectria; species Cryphonectria carpinicola. The sequence continues at coordinate 13,044 of JACWRQ010000495.1, read as the reverse complement.
AACATTCTGTCCTATTTGGTCTATACACGTTTCACGAACTCACTGTAACCAGACTATCTTCTACTTTTAACACCCTCCGTACTTTTATACTTACTGGGCGCTCTCATCGCAGACCCGATAGTTCGTGACTCTGCGTCCTCAGCCATGCGAATGCTGCTGACGATCCCCAGGCACGCCCCTTTACACAGACCTGACAAGAAGACGATCCCCTGAACCTAGAGGGCAATAGTCGAAGCAATTATCCCCTCCAACCGGTACGACCACAGCATATCTACGAAGTCGATCAAAAAGTTTTCTTTTACTTTCCCCCCCCCCCCCTCTTCCTTGCCTCTCACATGGGCGAGGACATCCTCGTCCACATTTCCAGACCAGACTAGGTAAGAAAATGCACGCCGCCCCACAGCCCTCCCTAATCTGAGCCTCGAGCCAACTGCCACCGGACATTTGCGAGATTTACAAGGCGCGCGCGCGCTGTGCCTATTTTCTTTTTTTTCTTTTATTCCCTGCTCAATGCACTACTACTTCCCTCGTCGCACCCGGTAGCAACCGAGGTCGTCTTTGTGTATTTCCGCCTGGTGTTTGGGGTCGCTTCACAATTATTATTAGCATCCGTCCATCCATCCACCCACCTTCTTTCTTACACGGAGCGACCACCTCCCTAGTTTCCTCTCCTGACACCTCTCCTCTCTGTGGCTCGACTCATTCTAAGTTACCTTTTTTTTTTTTTCCCCGGGGGAAGAAAAAAATCTGTCGCTTTCACCATCGTATTCTCTACCCAAGCAGCCCCCCCCCCCTTCCTCTTCTTCTCCTCTTCCCTTTTTCCCCTTCCTCCTGCTCCTCCTTCTTTTTTTTCCCTTTTTTTTCTCCCGTTGCATCAACCCTCCATTTTTCACTCGCGCCAGCGCTTCGTCGGCTCTCAGGTCCCGACGGCTTTATGCTCCACACTCTTAATTCACGTCATCTTCACATTGCCCAACTAGTCTGCGCGTGCTAGCATTGACTTCCACCTCCAATCCGATCCACCCCCCTGTCTCATCGCAATCCCGCACTATTCTTTTCTGTTCACTAGGACCCCCCAACTGACATAGGCTGCGCGCAAAGGCCTCTGGTTGATACATAAACGCTTTTTTCTTTCTTTTTCAGTGGAAGCACCTGCTTGCTCGACTCGTCTTTCGCTCTTCCACATCGCTCTTTCCCTTACCAAAGCTCGCATGTCGACACCCATGCAAGACGGCGGCGGCCCTAGGGACGACCCTAGGTCGCCGCCTGCTGTATCGTCCCTTCCTCACCACCCTCGCAGCATGTCGAGTGCCGCACTACCCCGGCCGCCACCACTACCAGCAACACCAACTGCATCAACTGCACCAATGCAATCAGCAACAGCACCTGCCGCTGCCGGTGCTGCTGCCAATGAACGCAACCCCGCAGAACAGACACCCACAGGTCCAGACGACATTCCACCAGCCGGTTGGGTCAATATCGAGGCTGAGTACTGGAGGGATGCTCGGGCAGCGCGGGCCTTGGAGGACCAGTCCATGGATGAGAAGTACGAGATGAAAACGGCAGAGCTGAAGGCAAAGCATGCGCAGCTGCTGGACGAACGCGCCCGCCTGAGCGAGAGGTTTCAGTCTCTCAAGAAGGAGTGCGACAAGGTGGACGAGGACCTGACGCGGATAGACGTGCAATTCGAGGAAGCCAAGGAGATCGTTGCAAGGCGGAGGGAGGACCAGGACGGGAACGCAAAGAGATTCTTTAAAGCTCAGTATGAGAAGGCAGTAAACCGTGCCGCTGCCCTCGAGGGAAGTGACACTGGTCCTGCAAGACAACCATCGCAACCGCAGGCCAACGATGAACGAGTCCAGAAAACCCCCCCCTCCTCCTCCTCCTCCTCCTCCTCACATGCGCTTGCTCGCCCTGGTGGGCCAGCAGAAAAGGATGCCACAGCAGCTGGTGAACCCAGTCCGACCTACAACGGTCTCGCAGCCAGCCCCGCCTACGTGCGGGCACCCACAGAGGACAACTCCTTGCTGTTGCAGCCACCCGGCGACATCACAACCCCGACAGGCGTAGAGGTTTGGGACAACGACGGCAACTTTGTCGACCACGTCAAGCGGATCAAGCTGAGCAACAAGTTCATCCGCCACGTCCTTCAGCTTCCCGTCAAGCGCAAGGTCATCGTCCGCCCCGGCCGCAAGTTCAACATGGAGACGATGCAGAGCATCTATGAGCCCAGCGACAACAAGGGGGCCAAGTGGCTGAGCTGCATGATCCAGGCCACGGGCGAGGAGCAGGAAAAACAGTGCACGGCCTGTAGCAACCGTGCGGGAACCTGGCTCGGCTGCATGATTATCGGCGGCAACGACTTCCCTCGCTGCGCCAACTGCGAGTGGAACCGGCAGGGCTGTGTCGGCTCCTCGTATCACGCAGACCAGCTGCAGGAGCACAACATGCAGGCTGGCTCGGTCCCCGCCGGCGGGCTCACGCCTGCGAACGGCGGCCAGGGACGCGGTCCTGTCCCAGCCACTGCTCCTGTCAAACGCACCTCGCTCCCCAACAAGAAAGTCGTCAGGAAGTCGCTGCCCCCGCTGGCTATGGCGGAGAACAGGGGTCCGTTGGGCTACGGAGGGGACGAGTTTGGCGGTTTTGAGGAGGAGGTTGGCCCGGACATCACCGCAGCGCGCTTACACCTTCGCCATAACGGCAGCGTCTTTATGGAGCCCGAGATCATGCGCGGTGTGCCTGTCGAGAAGATCAGCGCTACTCACCCATACTGGGAGCCGAGGTGGGAAGAGCCCATCATCCAGCTCCAGGCCAGGTATGACGAGTGGCAGGCCAAGCTGGAGGAGTGCCTTGCGACGGGAAAGAATCGCTTCTTGGCTGGACGCCAGGTCAACCGGGGCAAGGCGATCATAGAATTCCTCGAGAAGGGCGAGGTGCATCCCTTCCAGCTGGTCGCCAAGAAGTTTATCACGAGGAATCTCGTGAACTACGATACCATATTCCGGCTTGCCCAGGTGATGGAGGAGCTTCCCAGGCTGGGTATTGACGTCACCCCCGTCGAGTGGGTCCGCGAGCGCATGCACGAGATCTACAAGGAACAGGGCGAGGCCTTTAGCCTGGCCAAGACGGTGCACGAGCTCTACCATGATGTGAAGATCCGGGCCCTCCGCTCCAGGGCTGGTGTTGGCAACATTGGTAGACCCTCTGGTATCAAGAAGGGCATGTCGTCCAAGCCCGGTGGCCCACGGCGCAGGGAAAACAGCGAGACGCCACGAAAGCGCAGACACGGTTCTCTCGACAACCCCCAGCAGGCCGATCAGCCATTCCACCCCGATGGCCCGCCCGGCCCGACCTCCCCCCATGACACGAAGAAGCAGCGCCTGGACCTGGGCAAATTCCCAGCGCCCAACCGCGAGGAGATGAGCGAGACCGCGTCACCCGACCTCGGAAGTGTCCCCGCGCCGCAGAAGGGCGACGAGTTCGAATATGACGGTTATACCTCGAGTGATTCGATCAGCCATAGTAGGATGACGACCACCGACTGGCGCGTGATCCAGATACGGGCGCCCGAGTACACGACCAGCCTCAACTACGCCCAGTACCTGCACTGGGTCGTCGACAGCAACAACCCCTACTTCGAGCACCAGGTCCTTCTAGGCGTCAACCCTTCCAGCTGGGGCGTGTACCAGGACCCATTTGACTTCCACGTGCGCCTGGCCGAGCTCGACAAGATCGAGTATACAAAGGACGAGGACTGCGGAAAAGTTGTGATCCATACGACCCCGCCTTCCAGGTACAGAAACAAGCGCAAGCTCCTCGTGCAGTTCAAGAGGGGCCGCACGCAGGACCGTTTCCTGCACTTTGTAAAACACAAGCTGAAGGGGCTCCGGCCGTTCGAGCTGCAGGAAACTTCAAGGTTCGTTTTTATCATCCTTGTGGAGTAGGGGCGAGAAACGTGTGTGTGTGTGTGTGTGTGTGTGTGTGTGTGTGTCGGGATGGTTTCGTGATGCTGACTTTGTGGCCTGCAGGGAGCTCATTGAGGCGGAGTGGAACAGCATGGACTCGCAAGTCCTGCCTGTCGAGGAGTAGGCGAGGGAGCACATGCAAACATGTGCCTCTTGAAATAAGTGGCGTTGCACACGCAAACCCGCATTTACCTTACGACGAGGATGCACTGCACCTCATTCATCAACAGCATCTGCCTCAACAAGAGAAGATCACTCTCCATGATGGCATGGAAGACCGGAGGCGTTTGGGATTATTGTAAGAAGGACATGGTTTGGCATTCTATGAGAGGGAGGGCAAGGCGTTTTGGAGGTCGACGGATTCTTTCTTCCGGCACATGTCCTCGTTGGCTAGAGGACTCACGCCCATTTTAGTGGCCATGCTTTCCGAATTTCTATGCTTTCCAAATATCTTTCACCTCAGTGGTATCTTCTTGCAGTGGGGAAAAATGAAAGAGAAAAAAAAGGGTATCTAGGGAGGGCATATAAGTCGAGTGGCACTTTGAACATCCTTTTTTTTTGGGGGGGGGGGAGAAGGCCTCACAATTACTACAGTGGATCTTGCAGACATCCACAACGAAGGGAGTACATGGCTTTCTCCACAACAAGCAAGGTGCAAGAAGCACTCGGCTAATAATGAGACCATCAATGGATTTTCTTCGCACCAAGGTGAACCACCACGGAATTCTCATGATTCTTGCTTACGTCCTTGTAGACATGATTGTACCCCCAAGGATAAGCTAAGGAAGTATCACTGTGTCAATGTTGCCTTCAACATGACTGTCTGCGATGGCTGTTTTCTCTTCTTCCACCAAACTTGCCCTCTCACCTTCCTCTTCCCATTAGCTTGCTCTCCTGTTCTCTCTACTTCCCCATCCCCCGGTCAAGAGCAGCGGCCTGATGCTATAACACGAAGCTCGCCTGTCTCAACACGTCTCTGGAGACACATGTTTGAAACCTCATCAGCACAGCTCATCATTGACCCTCATGGGTTGGGAAGGGGAAATGGGGGTGCTATCTATCCCTCACCACAGACACTATCGAGATGTTCCCGAGGGCTAAGTAAGGCTCGCCTGAAAGTGCCCTGGACAGGAGGATTTCGTCACTGCGAGGGGTTGCGAGGGGCGAGCCGGGCGCAAGATGCCAGTGTGGAGTCTGGTTGTCGTGTAGGGGTTGGTGCGGCAACTGGGCGCCATGACGGTGGTGCATGGGGAGGAGGATGGCCTGTCGTTCTGGCTTGGCCCGCCGGGTTTTGTAGAGGCGGGCTATGAACCAGATGCCGGGAACGCAGGCTATGAAGACGGAGACAATGGCTATAATGGTGTTTGTGTTTAGGGCCATGTTGGGGGGGGTTAAAGTCTTTGAGTTTGTTAGGTTGGTCGGGGACTGGCTGAGGTAGAGGAAGACAAGAGGGGCTTGTTGGATTTAGCAAAACGGCTGCGCAGCACACTATGACTCCTCAGCATGTATTTAAGTATTCAACAGGACTAGGGAGGTCATATAAAGGAGAGGGCGCAACAGTATTAATCAAGTTCAATTAGGGTGAGGAGCATGATGGAATAAATACATCTCTGTTCTGTGTCACTGATGCTACTACGGCTCAGCCATGCCAGATTTTGGACAACAGACAGCGATGATGTCGGGTTGAAAACATGATGAGAGCATCCTGTATTAGTGTCTTGTCCAAAATCTAGCTCATCAACGTTTCCCCCTCTGGAGCCACCTCGAAACGCCCCGTAGGCCTGCTGATAGACAGACCACCGAGAGTCTCTCTGAAATTGGACAAATCCAGGACTGCGTCCTGATTTTGGACGATCAGCGACGGATCCCGCATCCGAAAACAAGGCCTCGAAAAGCAGGCGACCAATCCAAACGGCTGAAAATGGACAAGAGGGGACTTTTCGATGTTGATGGTGGGGGAGGTGGGCAGTGCCTGCATCGCTAGTGCTGCAGGTGCCGAGGGGGCCGCTGTGCCATTCCTGAATGAGAAATAAGGTTGCCCAGTGGCGGCGTCAGGAGCGAATCGCCTTCTTCAGATTTTGGACGACCGTCGCAAGTTGTGATCTTACTGCATGAAGCCACATGTGTAGACGCTAGCTGGCCAGCTGGCCGCCATGTGCGGGCAAGACTGCATGAGACTCTGATTGTCTGCGAGCCTTGTCTCGTGTGTATAAATGTCAACGTTCCCCTCCTGCCTTCAGCCGGGTCTTGATGCTTAATTCACCCCATTGATCTGCGGAACAAAATATAGAATTGTGACACCTTTCTGACCTCAGCTCTCTCATATTTGTCTGCCATATATCAACATCTAAGAGCCTAGGACGGCCGCTGAGGCCGTCTCCGTGTTCCTTCTGAGATTTTGATCTCAACACTGCTTTGCTACTATCACGCTCGAAAGCCTCTCTGTTTCGGCTCAAGCTCCGCATAACCACCTGCAGATGCTACTGGATCTACCCACTGTGCCTATTTTATCACACAATGATGCCAGCCACTCGACCTACCCCTCTTCATGGAGACGGCAACGATGCTGTTTGGCACGAACATGCCGCACGCATCCGGGAGCTGTATTTCGACCGGACAAAGCCGAGAAAGGACTGCTCCCTGCTGGCTGTAAAAGCCACGATGGAGCGAGAGCATGGGTTTCCAGTCTTCCCGTAAGTTCTTGGTCATGCTTACTCAAAGTCATTCGATATCTCTTGCTGGTTTGCAAATGCTAAAGTGGTGCAATATCTCTGAACAGGAAGCATGTATGGGAGGTGAAACTGAAGAACACCCTCGGCTTTCGCAAGAAAGTGCAGAAGGGTGACTGGTCCCGAATCTACCGGCACTGCGAGCAGCGAAAGATCCAGGGCAAAAAGTCCAAGATACTTCTCAATAAAGAGATGATCGAGTGGAGAAGGGCATGGAAAGAGATGAGAAGGTCTGGGGCCGTCAGACACTCTTCATTGCAAGGTAAGTAGTCTGCCTCACCAAAACCCTCGACCACCGTCTCGAGCTGACGTTGACTTTGAATATTGCAGGGCCATTGAGTCCGCTCCCTCCGGGAATCGAGCTCCGTACACCCTCTCCCGACCTCGGCGTCGCATTACGGAACAGAGGCACTGGTCCTTGTACTGTCCCTGAAGACAACTGGCCAATACCAACACGAGCCGACCAAGTACGAGACGAAGGTGTCGGGCCATTTGACAGCAGCCAGATGAAGGTGTATGGGTCGGAATCACCTATAATCAGAGCGGATCTATTCGCGACCTTGAGGAATATACGCGCCTTCGGAAGATTAGATCTGAATTTGGATCCGGGAAGCCCATGGCAGATCCGCTCCCTATACTCGTACGCTTTGGCAATCCGAGGCACCCCAATTGTGACAGTCGTCGAAGAAATGACCGGTACGTATATGCTCATTTGGTCTTTGATCTCATCACGGTGGCTGATCGCTTCTAGACCCGACTCAGAAGTTCGCCCTCACAAGCATCTCACCAAGGGCGCCCTCCGAGAACCCCTCTCGCCTCCGTGCGGGATTAGATACTACAGGGCATGGCGCATCGTCACCTTTGAACCCAGGACCAATGGCCACCCCCTCAATGGCACCTCCGTGGGCCTTCACCGGAAATGGTCAAATCCTCTCCCAGCCAACCTCTGGGTCACTCACTCCGGAACTCCAGGCTATCCGTGATCTGGTAGAGCTCATATTCTTGTGCTCCAACAACTTGATTCCTTGGGACAATGTTGAGATGTTGAATCAGCTATCGCTTCTTCTCGTGAATGTCATTCAAGCTTCTGGACCACTCTTGGTATCCATGGCTTGGAACAACGTTCGTTACAGTCTTCAAGCCTCGTGGGTAAATCTCATGGACAAGTTGGTGCGGCGCAGGGTCTTTGACACTTTTCTGATCCTTCTCGACTTTGGAATTCAGCACTGCTGGCTAGACAAATCTAGCGACTTGTTCTGGAGGTGCCTTGAACGCACAAGCGAGGTTGGCAGAACTGGTATGGTCCAAAAACTGTGTGCCCTTTGTGAAAATGGCTGGTGGCCCAGTGACGGCACAAGGTGCTCCGGGCCTGCTGCTGCGGCTCTCAGGAACAACCATATCGAATGTGCAAAGGTTTTGATCACCTCAATGGACCGCTTTAATCTTGAATGGGAGTTCCCACGCTTGATAAAATCCATTGATATCGACAATGATCAACACGGCTATCTTAAACGCGATAATATCGGACAATGTTAACGATTGCATGGAATTTGATCCGAATCGCCGTCGCGTCACAAATCGAAATTACCTCTTCATCAGGAACTTTCTTCCGGGCCCAATCCGTAAGCGCTGGGAATTCTCAGTGCTGGACTATTGTTACTACTTTATCGACTTCCGGATTTATCAGAACTTGGCCCTGCACATGAGATCACCAGAGTCGCAGATCACCAGAGCGGGATTCTGGGCTGCCCTTGGAAGTCCTGAAAGCGTCAGAGAATATTTGATAACGCACAGTACGGTCTCTCCACCTGACATGGCACAATATATGGAGTTGCTTCTGCTGGAGTCATTTGAACTCAATTTATACGAGTTCAATCGAGGTATCTTCAGAAGGAGGAAGATTGACTATGCTCCTATCGAGACACTGATTGACCTTATTGGTGACGTCCACTTGTCTTCATTGTTCGGGGAGGGCAGGTCGCTACTACTCGAGCTTGCGATTCGGGCAGTCAAGAACAAAGGTCCCTGTATGGATAGGATCAGGCTCTTGAGGCTCCTCCTACGGAAAGGGGCAGTGATCACAGCTGGTGTTCTGAAGTGGGCCGTTCAGAAGCGTGGAGTCAGCCTCTTAAGGTTCCTCATCCCGAAGGTGAAAGATCTTCCGAAGAAAGGCCTCCTAGCTCTCTCCAGAGCCGCTGCCTTGAGAAACCTCGCCGCGGTAGAGCTCCTAATAGCCGCTGGTGTTGATCCAAACGGATTTCTGGGCCAGCAGCATCAGATCACAGTGCTTGCCCACTCTGTCTTTATAGAGAGGCAATATGGGAGCTATCATGAGGAGAGCGTTGTCAAGAAAATGGAGACGATGCAAATACTCATCAGTCATGGCGCAAAGATGAGATACAATGCAGAAGACTCTGGAGGTTGTATCTTCTTGCGAGCAGCACTGCTTGACCTAGTAGATGTTGTGTGCGCACCACTGTTGCGATACATCATCAACCAGATAGACGACTTGTGCGACCTGACTCAGCCTTCGGAATTTCTCCTTGATGCATGTGCATATTCTCAATATTTGTGGTCAAGCAAGATTGGCCAGCGCATAATGCTGGGAATTTTTCGGCACCTCTTTGGAAAGGGAGTCAAGACCAGGCCTGGCTCACCACTCGTTGCTTGCATTGTCTTGAGTGGTGGAATTGACTTGGCTGAGGAATTGTTGCAGGCAGGAGCAGCCATCGATGCGTACGCTGTGAGTGGAGAAACCATGTGCCTGACTCCACTGCAAGCTGCCTCGGTGCAGGCCGATGAGGAAATGGTGACATGGCTACTGAAGAAAGGCGCCAACCCGAGCTCCCCCGCTCGTGGCAGTGGGGGGAGAACCGCACTTCAGGCTATCTGCGACTTTGATGCCATATCACCCGAGGAGCATGAACGCAAGATGAGGATTATCGGAAGTCTTCTAGACAGCACGGAAAACGCTGTGGAAATGGTCAATGCAGCTCCTGCCTGGAGGTACGGGTACACAGCCCTGCAGATCGCGGCGCACCGCGGTGACCTGAACGTCGCCCTCCTCCTGCTGAGTATGGGGGCCGATGTCAACGCGCCTGCATGCGAAGAAGACGGACACACGGCTTTGGATGGAGCAGCCGAGTACGGAAGGCTCGATATGGTGAAACTCCTTCTCAATTCCAACGCGCTGAGTGCCGAGCGTGGAAAGACAAAATATGATGGTGCTATTCGAGCAGCTAAGCAAAGAGGGCACTACATCGTCGCAAATCTGATGCTGGAGCATTACGAGAACAATTTGAAACTGAGTATACCCAGCCCATCTTTGACACAACCAAGTCGAGACTATCGTGAGTACCATTATACGGAGTCAGACATCGATGAAGAGGTTGAGGGCCTTGATATTCTCGAAGCCTTAGGCGACTTGGAAGAAGAGTTTGAAAGGTTGAAAAGAACTGGCGATCAGGTCACAGGCGAGCATTTGGAAGCAGGCAGTGACAATACGATCGGTGAGGACTTTGACAATATTTTCGATGATGACTCTATGGAGCGATTATATGAAAGCATCTGTCGGGATGTTTTGGAGGAAGATGAAGATGAAGACTATAGCGAGGAAGATGAAGACTTCATCGAGGATACGGATGAGGATACGGTTGGAGATGACGAGGTTGATGAGGTTGATGATGCGATGGGCTTGGAAGAGCCCTATGTCGACTTCCATGCTTCCATTCCGGGCGAAGACGACCTTGGTGTTGAGGTGTCGGCTTTCATGGACGATTTCATATTGTGGAATAACGAGGGTGAGGCTAGTGACTCATTGGGATTTTGAGGCCGCAGACAGCAGTGCTGAGTCGGCCGTGTGATCTATTGGGTCGGCTGGCTTCTGATACTGTTGAAAAGACGCAAGTTCGTTCATGGGATGGCAGTCAGCCTCGTGCGGGAAACGTTTCTGAATCCACACTCTCCTGTTGATGATGTGCATAGGTGTGTGCCCTTTCTAAGCTGCATGATGCAGCAGAAATACGGCTGGACAGATATCCTCATTTGAGAAAGTGAGCCCTTGAACGTACAGTATCATGACTTTCGTGACGTTGGTGGTTGTTAGAGACCTCTCAAAGAGAAATCGAGGCCACGGTGCTCAGCAGGGATCTTCCCGCATCCACCCCGGCCCAAGCCGCCTTGGCAGAGCCGCTCGCCTGCCGCCGTCCCGCCTGAAAATTGACATTCGGCTAACGCCGCCCAACTTCACACGTTCTTGCTCTGTCCTGCCGAGAGAGCTTTCAAGACGCAAACTCTCTGTCCATGTCGCCGCATCGCCAACCGCCAAGATGCTGTATGAGATGATTGGGATAGTAAGCACAGCCCGCGCCACATAGAAGAGGAGACTGAGAATGAAGAAAAGAAAAGAAAACAAGAGAGAGAGAGAGAGAGAGAGAGAGGAAGAGACGAGGTACTAACGGAGTGGTTCTGACAGGTTCGACCCGGCAATCTCGTCGAGGTAAAAGAGTACGCCTCCTCCATCCTCTCCCCACGAACACCCTCTCCTCACCCTGCACCCGACGCTCCAGAGAGATCCACTGACATTGTGTGTGCGCGTGCTTTTTTCCCTTCCCGTTCCACAGAATCGTCCTGGCAGCCGGCCAACTCGTCCTCAAGCAGGGCGGCGTGATCCGCTCCATCAACAACTGGGGGGTCTTCACGCTGCCGCGCGCCATCTCCAAGAACCAGGCGCTCCACCACAACGGACACTACTTTGTGATGCGGTACGACGCGAGCACCAAGACGCAGCAGGACGTGTGTAATGCCCTGCGGTTGGACCCGCGCATGATCCGTTCGACGAGCGTGAAGCTGGGCGATGGGAAGCTGGATACGATGTCGAGGTTTGGCCAGATCGACTGGCTAACTAGCTCCTGAGCTGGGTTAGAAAGGGAGGGAAGGGAAGAAAAGAGAAAGCACATGGGGAATGGCCCTAGACGGTATTACACAGGGAACGGAGTGCCAAGGGAGGAATATACCTACGAGAGCAGGATGGCTGTGAGATGTTGCGCCAAGCAGGGGAGAAGAAAGATTCTGCAACTATACATGGCGCCTTTGCTTCACCACAAGCAGCAGTAGCAAGGATAGTGGACAAGACTATGAGGGGCACTGAGGAAGGCGAGGGCCATGGTGAACTATGTCAGCCCGGTTGGTCTGCATAACCAGGAGTTTGGGAAAATAGGTCTCATGAGATGAACAATTGCCAATCTCAGCATAGAGATCATCCTGAGTTACAATAGACTACAGTGTCGAAAAAATCTGATTCGAACTGGACGAGAGCATCACTTGAGTTGGCATTTGTGCAGTAGCCTCTAGGTGATTATCCTCAGATGTGATGCCTTGGCTGTGCATTGCCCCCCTGGATAGCATGTTAGCCCCTATAGAGCTGGAGCACCACATCATCTTGGGCTTGTCCAAGAAGACCACCTCCTACTATGCTATGTGAGAGGGCTCAGTAGAATGTCGATATGTGCTTGGTGGTGGTCTGGTTATATATTGTGTGTGTGTAACTATTCATACTCTATTGAAGTGTTTGTTCACTCTGGTTATGGCTAGCATAGCAAACCTCAGCATACCTTGAGACTCTCAATTGGCAATGACTTTTCCAAATGAGAATGCTGCTCGGGGTGAATGCGCACTTGGTTTGATCTTGAAAGAGCCGACCACATTGCCGGTGGGACCCACAGCCATGGTACTCTGTGTAGCATCGATGTGCATGGCTCCATCTGAAGTCTCAAGCACTCTCGGGTTTATTGTGGTTTTTCAGCTCCATGGTGGGATGCCGCAGCCTATCCTTGTCCTCCCTCCGTCTGGTCTGGAATTCTTTTCCTCCTTAAGGGGTGGTGATGGGGTATTGCTATTGTATATACTGTAAGCATGCAAACTTGGGATGTGTATCTATGCCTCATACATTTGTGAGCTGGGCCAAGATTTGCAGAGGCATGAGCCCATCCTCAAGGCCCTATCTCTCCCACCCATGAAATAGCATATACTGCAGAGGTATAATAATTTATGCAGTGCTACACAAGTTTCACTGCATTATCGTTGGTCTTTGGTGTGCAAGCACTAGCAGCAGCCCCCTGCCCTGCCGGGACCCCGGTCTCAATTCACCCCACCTTTGGACTGCTACAGTAAGTAGATTGACCCCACTAGAGGAGCAGTCATGGTTATCGCGCTGTGCTTGGCTCTTCTTCGTCCCTTGGGCATCAGCCCTGTCATCACTTTCTCCTGCTCCATCTCGCACCTCTCCCCCCCCCCCCCCCCCCCCAACACACCTACACCACTATACTCTTTATCTCCATAATTAAAAATCA
>JACWRQ010000494.1:0-21536 GCA_014849955.1 Cryphonectria carpinicola | reverse complement strand
CCACGACTCTACACCGACGCCCATCTCACGCCCCCCCCCCCCCTTTTTTTTTTCTTTCTCCTTGTCAGCCGTACATGTACAGCCCAGACAGACCTGGGCGATGTGCACACGCAAAGTATGGAACCTAGGGCGAATGATGTCGTGTGCCCTCCTTTTGTCCTTGTCACTTTACCCTCGCGTTCATGCGGAGAGGCAGAAGGGCTTGTGAACAGGATTCTAATTTTGTGGTACATACTCCATAATTATGATGCTACATAGTAGTACAAAGTACAGACCCTCCTCTCTCGAAACGTGGGGCATGCGAGATCCGCTTCATCAGGGTGGGTATTAAGCTTGGTGCTACTATGTAGGACACAAGAAAGCTTCGTTTCTTTTTTTCTTTTTTCTTTTTCCTTTTTTTTTTAGTCCCATGCCGCCAAGGATGTTCAAGATGCGCGGCCATCTCCCGGGAGGGACGGGTTCAAGCAAAAGCACAGGCTGAGCGGGAGATTGGCCACACACATCCATTTTCATCATATTGATCACGCATCTCCTTTACTTACTAGTTAACCGTAGTACTTACTTTACATTGATTATGTACTTTGTGTGTTTCGACATCATTTCCGCCACTCTCTCACCTTCCCCCCTCCTCCTCCTCCCCCTGGCTACTATAATTGTTTGGCAGTCTTCTCTAATTTTCCACGGCTGAGGAGCCACACACTCTTCCCAACCTGGGCTGGGGGGGTATTACGTGTCGTCGTCTCCTTGTCCTCCTCCCTCCTCTCAGACAAACCCTGCCCTGTTCTTATGCATAATACATACTATGGCACGCACACACAGACACACGACGGGCAAAGAAACAAAGTTCTTTCTTCTCCACTTGCGAACCCCCGTTGGTCCTGGCCTCTCACATGGCTCAGGATTGTAATGGCCAACCACCTTGGGCAGCCTCCATCGCTTCGGCATCTGTAGGATCACATATGCGTCTTTTGGGGGAAGGGGGAAACTTGGGGAATACCCTATGCCGTTCTTGCGTCGTCGATCACCTGTCCCTCCCTGCCCTTCTTCTCCAACCGTCCTCCTCCTCCTCCTCCTCCTCCTCCTCCTTCGAGAATACAACATCACATTGCCCGCCTCGGGAAGTGGGGGATAAACCGTCACGTCTTCCTGCTTGGTTGCCACCATCGGTCGCACACGCACGCACACACACAGCCGGAATCTGAAAGTCTGGGGTAAACCGCCTCATGCGGCTAACCAAGATTTGAGGGCGCTTCGACAATATACATATACAAAACAATACCTGGGGTACATACAGGGCACGGTCACGGCTACGGGTACGGGTACGGGTATCATGTTGATGAGAAGGTAAGCAAAAAAAGCAAAAAAAAAAAAAAAAGTACACATGCGAGGCTTTGGTTTTGTTAGCTTTCCAAGGCCTCGGAATCCTGAACTGACAACTGATTCGGTGTTCAGATTCATGCGCCGTCGCCCTCTCTTGTTTAACTTTCTTCTTGCTCTTCCTTCTTTAGGATTTGACAGGGCGACATCAGCAGACCAAACACCAGAAACATTACTGGTCGCTATGGTGGTATGCGCTGTGGGCGGTTTCCCGTAGACAGCTCGCCGAGGTATCACAACCCCCCTTGGGCGCTACTACTTGGCACTTGGTATAAGACCCTCGGTGCATGTCGCACTCCTCAGGCCAGTCACCGATTGAAGTGGCATCCTGAGACCACAGGGTGAGACAGTAAAGAAGATCCCCCGCGGAAGTTGTTGTCCTCTCTTCTCTGTTCCCCACTCAAACAACATCTTGGACCTTTACATATTCTATTACAGCATAAGGCTGAAAAAAAGGAAAGAAAGAAAAAGAAACCCGATCTCTTTTTGAGTAGATTGGGCCCAGCAAAGCGTGGACTCCCCCTTTCTTCCCGACCCCCTTTCCAGAAGGTGGCTTTTTCTTCCTTTTCTTTAGGGAGCCACATTCCTGCGCAGTATTAGTCCTTGCGTGTGGCTGTTTGTACAGGCTCTGCCCTCCTCCTCCTCCTCCTCCTCCTCCTCCCAACACAATTAAGCCAGAGAGGATGGCCCGAGACAACATTGCAACCGCCTTACAGGCTGAGGACCACGAGCTGCCCAAGGTGGAGAGGATCAGGCAGAGGACACTTGGGAATGTCCGACTCCGTCACCATGAAACTAACGAGATAATTCTCGTCCCGATCCCTTCCAGTGATCCCAACGATCCCCTGAACTGGTACGTTCCTCCTTTTGTTTCGACTGTCTCGGCCACGCCGTTGTTGTGTCTTTCTCTCGATAGTCACTCTAACAACAAGAGGTAAAATGACAGGCCACAATGGTATAAAAAGTCCATCGCCGTGCTCATATGTCTCGCCATGCTCTGGTGCAACTTCCTGGCGGCCGGTCCCACAGTCGCCATCGTCCAGACCACGCTGAGCTTCTTCCCCGACGCGACCCCCTCGGGCGACCCAGCGCAGTTCAACAAGAACGTGGCCAAGGTTTCGTACTTTTTCACCACGACGGCGCTCCTCCAGGGCCTGGGCAACTTCTTGTGGGTTCCCATCGCCAACAAGTACGGCCGTCGGCCCGCCTATGTCTTCAGCTATACCATCTACCTCGGCTGCGCGATATGGACTATCTTCGACCGGTCGTTTGGAGGGTTCCTGGCAGCACGCATCCTCATGGGCCTGGGCGCCGGTGCGGCAGAGACGATTGCTCCCATCACCATCTCGGACGTTTTTTTCCTTCACGAGCGTGGTGCCATCATGGCCCTCTACACGTCTTTCCTCTCAGTCGGCGTGGGATTCGGCATGGTCATCTCCGGGTTGGTCACCATCGACCACGGCTGGGGCGTCATCTATGAGGTCGCCGCCGCCTTTATAGGTCTGATCCTCCTCCTGGCCTTCTTCACCTTCCCCGAAACAGCCTACAGGCGCGAGGAGAGGCTCCTCGAGGAGGCCCGGGCCCTCGAACAACTACAACAAGCAACAGGAGCAAGAGCAACGGAGACGCACTCTCAACACGCCCACGACCCAACCGCAAGCTCATCCGAGAAGACACCCACAGACGAGAACGGCTTCGACACAGACGTGGAGCAGCCTCCTACACCCGTCGTCTCTTCTCTCCCCCACTACCGCACCCCTTACCTCAAGCGCCTGCGTCTCTTCAGCGGCACCTACACCTCGGAGCCCCTCTACAAGATCTTCCTCCGGCCGCTGGGCCTCATCTGCCTCCCGCCCGTGCTGTGGTCCGCCCTCGTACAGTCCGCCACCATCGGCTTCCTCGTCGCCGTCACCTCCAACGTCGACAACGCCTTCCAGGCTACCTACGGCTTTGCCTCGTGGCAGGTCGGCCTGTGTTTTATCGCGGCCGTCCTCGGGGCCATCCTTGGTGTTCCTGCCGGTGGCGTGTTCGGGGACCGCGTCGCCGACTACTTCACCAGGCGCAACGGCGGCATTCGGGAGCCCGAGATGAGGTTGCCTGCTATGACGCCGAGCCTGATTTCGACGCCACTGTCCCTGGTCTTGTATGGGGTTGGGGTGCAGAAGAAGCTGCACTGGATGTGTCCTACGATTGGACTGTGTCTTTGTAAGTCGAGTCCTAACTAAGAAATGGTGGGTGGGTACTGGGTTTTCCAAGAAAGCTAAATGTGCTGCTTCTCCTCCAGTGAACTTCTCCATCGTCCAGGGGACCAACATTTGTTTGGTCTACGTGATCGATGCGTATCGGCCTGTAGCAGGAGAGATTACACTCGCAGTGATGGGATTCAAATGTAAAGTTTTCTCTTTTCTTTCAATTCACACCCCCCCCCCCCTTTTCTCTCTTCTCCAGATATAGAAACACGACTTGAAGTGAGTGAGACTTAAAAGTCGCTGACAACAAACCCCTTCCTCCTTCCACATCCAGCCCTGTTTGGATTCCTCCTCTCCTTCTACACCAACCCCTGGGTCGACGAGGCAGGCTACGGAAATGCCTACGGAGCCATGGCGGGAATATCGGCCGCCATCATCGTTCTCTGGGCGCCTCTTTATATCTGGGGTAAGAGGATCCGTCATGCTACGTGGAAGTGGCCGGTGATCTCGTCAATTCACTGGGATGATGACCGGGAGGTAGGCGAGTAGCAACCTTTGGGTCCTGGTATAGACTTGTTATTTGTGTGTGTATGTGTGTGTGCGTGCGCGCGTGCGATCTCTTCTCCAATTTTTTATTTTTTTTGGATCGACAAAACTTGATGGTAATTTGCGCCTAGCAAAGCGGGTTGGCTCTGGTGTATTGAGGGCCAAAGTGCCGAAAGAAGGAAAATCAGCCCGCATGGCTGTGGTGTGTCTAAAATTATGTGGCGACGTTTTTCCTTTTGAATGAGAGCGGCTTGTGTGCTTTTTTTCTTTCTTTTATTGATGAATATTTAAGATACCAGGAGGACCAGCCGACCTAGGCACTCTTTTGGCACCTATGTTTGCCTTTTCTCTCACTCTGAACCTCTGACTGTCCGTTGTTGTTGTTGTCCATCTTTCTTCGTGTCTGCGTTGGATGATGTTGGATTGGAGAAATTTATTGCAGGCTTCTTTAACAATTCATAAGCCAGCCCCCAAATGTATGTATGCTCTTTGGGATGAATCTTGGGATTGGGAATATCTTAGCTATTATATGAATAATTTTTCGTCAAAAGGTCTTTATTGACTTTAATTACTGATGTCACTATACCTACCGCTGAGAGCAATCAGTAAGTAATTAGAAGTCACTTGGTCCGTTTTGCTATTGTATTGCTCTATTCTTTGCCATCTCATCAACTGAAGAGCGAGGACTTGTTTATTTGGCGGATAATTATATAATTTCTTGCAAGTTTACATATCCATCAAGTCAGGAAGATCCTGTTAGACACCCTCTTTAAAACTCCAATGCTGTGCGTCCCTCTCCCCATCTTCCTTCCTACTTCTCAGGGGCTGATCAATTAAAAACTCAGGTAGCCACCGTCCATAACCACATTTTGGCCAGACACGCTCCTCATCTTGACGAGCGCAAGGACCTGCTCGGCAACGTCCTGAAGAAAGGAGAAGAAAAAAAAAGCGGTTAGCACATCAAGATCTGATTACAAGATTATGTATGCAAAATAGCAAACAGGAACAGGTTTGTCTTACTTGTACTGTGGCGAGCCTCTGGAGCTTAGTGGCGTTCTGCATGGCCTGGATCCTTTCTTGGGGGAAGATTCTCTCAGCCCACTCCTAGAGAGAGAGAGAGAGAGAGAGAGAGAACACAATCATCACCAACGTCAGCCATCGAAGCTCCCTTTACACAGTAGAGGAGAAAGGGGAAAGGAAAGAAAGGAAAGAACTCGCCGTCATCATCAGCCCAGGACTAACACTGTTCACCTTAATCTTGGGCGCCCCAATCTTAGCCAGTCCGCGCACCAGATGCAGCTGCGCCGCCTTGGTGACGGCATAGGCCAACGAGCTCCCCGAGACGTGCACGCCCGCCAGGCTGGCCGTGGTGATGAACGAGGCGGGGCCACCACCGCTCGCTGCAGGCTGGTAGGCGGCCTCGAGGTGCGGCTTGGCGGCGTGCATCAGCCACAGGTGGCTCTTGACGTTCATGGTGAAGCACCTGTCCCAGTCGCTCTCGTCCATGTTGTCCTCCAGGTTGGAGATATCGCGCAGCCTGGTCCAGCCCCCGTTGCTGAAGACGACGTCCAGCCTTGGGGGTGCAGGCGCGTCACCACCGGCAGCAGCAGCAGCAGCAGGAGGCGGGCACATGACGGAGACGGTCTCGGCGACGAGGCGGTCCACGTCGGCCCGGACGGCCAGGTCCGCGCGGATGGCGTGGAAATTTGTCCTTCCGGGCTGTGGAGTGAGGGTGCTGACGGCCTGGAGAGTGGTGAGGAGATTCTGGGCGCGCTGCTCGTCGCTGTGGTAGTTGATGACAACGCGCATGCCGTTGCGGGCGAAAAGAGTGGCTACTTGGGCGCCGAGGCCTGCGGAGCCGGCTGTGACGAGGGCGATGGGGGGTTCGGGCCGGGCAGTGGTGGTGGTGGCCATGGTGGAGAGAGTTGTGTTATTGGATTTCTGCTCGGAGGTAAAAATGGATAGGTTGGAGGTTCTATCCGTTATAGCCGAGCTGGGTGTCCCCTTGGTTGTCGTTCCTGTTGTTGTCGTCGTTGTCGTCTACGAGGTTCGATCCGGGGATTCAAGTTTTGGTCAGTCTGTCGGATGAGGTATATTCCCTTCGCGATACTATAGACTTAGTAGTAAGTAGTAGTACATGATGAACTGCTGTGTGCTGTAGTAAGTCGAGAATGGGGTCCCCAGTTTTCTCCCCTCCCCCAGAATGGAGTGGGCCTGGGGTTATACTATAGTACAAGGTACAGGATTGTGCAATCCACTTATTTCCCCACGATGACTCCCTCTTTTAAGGTCACTACTGCTATAGTACTTGATACTATAGTAAGTACTGTACATCATAGTACATGCTACGGTACAGTACTTACTCGTCCATAGGGAGGTTCCTGGTGAACCCACCCCCTTCTGAGAGCGCCACCCGCTCCTCTTCCCCAGGTTCGGCGTGTGGCTGCTCCAGTTGATCCGAGGTCAGTTGCCGACATATGTTTCCACTTTGGACGAGGGGGAGGAGGGGGAGGGGGCAGGTGGATAAGGATATTCTTCTTGTTCTTATTCTTCTTCTAGCTTGGGGGATCGGCAGCAGGGCTGAGGGATAAGACGGCGAAATGGAAGGGAAGGGAAGGGAAGAGGGAGGGGTTTCGAACGTACTATAGTCTGTACAAGTACATACCAGACCATACTGTGTAAGAAGGATAAAAATGTATTTTATATTGTCCTACATACTTCAATGCCGTTCCCCTTTCCCCCACTTCCCGTGGCCACGCAGAAAAACACACCCCCCCCTGTTGGTCTCCGCTTCTCGACTGCATCACTTGTCTTTGAATAATATTTCACTGTGGTTAACAGTAAGTACTACGGGGCTCTCTTGCTCCCGGTCGAGAGGGAACAGGGGTGGACATAAGTCGTAAACCGAACTTGACGAAATGGGATCGGCGAAACCTTTTCTGTGGACCAACTCTCACACACCCAATTGTCCCCATGGAGCACCAACATCCCGGGTCTCTGATGTGTGTCTGTTGTGTGTGTAGTATTGCTTTGTATCATTGTGTTCTACACTGTACAAAGGGTGTGTGTGTATATGGGCGTGTGCTACTCTACATGCAGTGGGTGAGCACATGAGAAAGAGGATCTCCCGACATTGTCATCCGAGGCGTTCGAAAAAACAATACAGTATAGTATGCTGTATCCGTCAGTCCCTTTGGGATATACTTTTACATCCGAATCCGGGTGGGCGGAATCCTGTCGGGTTCTCCCCCCCCCCCCAAACCCAACACAACACCGTCACGGTTACGTATTTGGACGCGATCCACCAAAGGTACTTGGCTACTAGGTGAATTTTTCGCTGCTTGGGCTTGTTTATCTGTCCATCTGCCTGTCTGACAGGTTACGTTCGCTTCATCTCCTGTATGCGACCCCGGACAAGAGAATATTGTTTCAATAGTTCCTGTCTCAGCCCTCCTGTTGGAAGATTTGTTAAGCCTGCCAGACTTGGGACGGCCTGTGAACTCTGGGGGCCCCGTAACTCACACCATACCCTCCCATCTCGATATACGAGACCTCTTTTCCTTTTATGCTTTCTCATCACGTCATCTTTTGTTCTCCTGCTGGGTCAGGTGGAAATAAGAAGCCGGAAGGGAGGGGGAAAAAATAGGGAGGGACAGAGAGGTCTAAGTTTGGGTTTCTCTATCAACCACTCATATTTTGCTTATCGTCTTTTTGCCTCGTCTTGTTTTATTCCCATGATCATACTGCTATATCCTCATTCATAAATTTTGACCCACAGTCTGCTTACCTATTTGTCTCTTGTCTTCCTCCTCCTCCTCCTCCTCCTTCTTCTTCTTCTTCTTTCCCCCTCTTCCCCTCCAATTCTTTCTTCTTTTCCTCACAACCCCCCCCCCCCATTTCCTCTCATTTCCCACCAATGTCTCGTTCTAGACCGTAAACATGGAGAATATCAAAGACCACACCACCATCACTACCAACGGCACCACCACCAATGGCGTCGGACACGCCGCTGCCAATGGTGATCACCACCTTCCCCCCACTTACAGCAGTCCGAACAAAGTCGGTCTGACGAGCCCCCTCGTGGACGAACACCCAACACCACTCAAGATCATCATCGTCGGTGCAGGAATAGGCGGTCTCTCGGCAGCCTTGAGCCTGCGCCGCAATGGACATCATGTCGAGGTAAGTTTATAAAGCAAAACATTCATGCTTCTAAATCTTTACCATATTCTACCCCCATCCCCCATCCCCCTCACGACTCATCATCCTCAATCAACCTCGCTGCTCACACACACACACTCACACCCCTCCTTTCCCAGCTCTATGAACAATCCCGCGTCGCCAACGAGACCGGCGCGGCCGTCCACCTCTCCCCCAACAGCAACGCCGTCCTCCGGCGCTGGGGCATCCTAGCCGAGTCCTTCGGCGCCGTCCCAAATGCCCACATCCAGGAGCGCAGCCACCTGGGCAAGATCGTCAAGGACGTCGACTGCGCGGGCCCAACCAGCAGGCAGTGGGCGCACCCTTGGCTGCTCTGTCACCGCGTCAGCCTGCACGAGAAACTCAAGGCGCTGGTGACGGAGGAGGCAGGCGAGGGGCCAGCGGCGGTGCTGCATACCTCTTGCAAGGTGGTTGGTTTGGATCCCCAGAAGGGCGAGGTGCGGCTGGTGGATGGGAGGACTGTTACTGGGGATGTTGTGCTGGGGGCGGATGGGGTTTATGTGAGTTGCTTCTACTTATCCCCTCTATTCACTCATGTGTCATTATGCCTTTTCTGAGGGTGTGTGAGAGACTAACGGAAGAGGGGTTGGAAAACAATAGTCCAAGACGAGGGCGTGTATCAAGGACGTGAAGCTGTTTGGCTCGGGCAAGGCTGCGTTCCGGTTCCTGGTGCCGCGCAAGGCGTGTCTTGATGATCCTCTCTGCAGGCCTGTCGCAGAGATGCTCGACACCCTCATCATGTGGTATGGCTCGGACAGGAGGGTTGTCATGTATCCCTGCAATGACAATGAGCTGCTTAATTTCGTGTGCATTCACCCCGACACCGAGTCTCATGCCACTGGTAGCGATGGTGAGAGACGCACACCCTTGACCCCTTGTACTGAAATATTGGGAGTAATTGCTGACTTTTATCATCATCATCAACAACAACAGAGTGGGACAAGCAGGGCGACCTGGAACAGATCCTCAAGGTCTACAACAATTTCGAACCTGCGTGCCTGGCCTTCATCAAAAAGGTCCACCCCCCACAGATCAGCGTCTGGAAGCTCATGGACATGGAGCAGCTGCCCACCTGGACCACAGAGAAACTCGCCCTTCTTGGTGATGCAGCTCATCCTTTTACACCTCGTAAGAAGCCTTTTCTTCTCCTTGTTTTTTTTTCCCTATGCAAAATAAGCAGTACTATACGTACATCATCACCACTAACACAGATGAAAACAACAACAGACCAGGGACAGGGAGCAGGCCAGGCCATCGAGGATGCCGCCTCACTCTCCATCGTGCTCCCTCGAGGTACGCCTCCAGAGGAGATTCCCCAGAGGCTCAAGTTGTATGAGGAGATCAGGTACAAGCGCGCACATACCATCCAGCAGTACTCGCGCGATGCCGGCAAGGACTGGGTAGACGGGAAGCCGCAGACCGACAGTGAGTCTTCTTTTTTTTTTTTGGTCCTTTCTTACGACCAAGAGATGTGTTTTAACATTGGAGACACAGTGATGGCATACACAGCCTACAACTTTGGCCACGACGAGATAGACAACTCCAGAGACATCTACAAGCGCTGGAAGTGGTCTCAAAAGCCCAATATGTACTGGCGCATGCCCATAGGCTTCGGTCCCTTCCCCGGACCCCGTCAGGACGCCTACGGCCGTGCCCTCCAGGACGGCCTGCAGAGGACCTTTTCGACCGTGTCGGTCAAGTTCAAGACCTCTCGCACCTACCTGCAGACGCTGTTCCCGACAGCCCAGTTCCGCTTCAAAGACCCGGCCACGGTGTGCCAGGCTTCTATCTCCGCTACTGAGCTGGACAACATGCAGTGGCTGGGCGGCAAGGGGTATCGGCATCTGGGCTTGTACATACACGGCGTCGAGTATGTGAAGAAGGACGGCAGCGCGCTTGCTGGCACGCACATGGCGGTGCTGTTCGAGTCGCTTACGGACCCCATCGTCTCCGGGAGGGAGGAGCTCGGTATGCCCAAGCTGTTCTGCGACATTGACATGGAGCGCGGGGGTGAGTCGGTCCGTGTGGCTGCGAGCTGGCGAGGGGCCAAGTTCCTAGAGATGAACCTCGCGGGCCTGAAGGAGGACGATGTGTCGACTGAGGCTGGCACTATCGGGGGCGAGGATGACTATGGTATCCTGGTGTACCGGTACATTCCTGCCGTGGGAGAGCCTGGCAGGGCGGATTCCGAGTACGCTATTGTGGTGCCGCACGAGGAGGAGCAGCCCAAGGGGACGGTCAAGAAGGTGATGAGGGTTCCTACATCGTCATTGTCGACGTCGTCTTCGTTGTCGTCGTCGTCAAAGGGTGACGCGACCCACACCCAGACAGGTGCTGGGGCGGACATCAAGATACAGGGGCTGGACTGGACACAGCTGCCGACGCTTCACCATGTGGCGAGCGCGCTGGCTGAGATTCCTGTCTACGAGGTGGTGAGCGCCAAGGTAGTGGAAGGATCGGGTGTGCCTGATGTGAGCGCTGCCAGGAGGATCGAGTAGCAGCAGCAGCAGCCCTTGGTGTGGCTGGCTTTCCTTGCCTGCTTTCTTCCTTTCATTCTCTTCCTTCTGTAGCGCAGCCTTCAATATAGCCTCTTTCCATAAGAGAGAGAGAGAGAGAGAGAGACTTTATGACGTCTTAAGTCCAGCAGTGATGCTACCCACGTCATCAGTATGTCTCCCCTTTTTATGTACCTCGACGAGTCTAACACTGGACTCAGGCCTTGTCACTCCGCTCATGGATGCATATCCTTATTTTTTTGCCTCAAAGCAAAAAAAAAATAATGAAATAATAATAATAATAATAAATACCCTCCCCTCCCCCCAACCCAAAAAAGAAAGAAGAAGAAAAGAAGGGGAAAAAAGGGTGAGACTAGACGCGGTCGACTTACAGCCACAACGGGATCAACGCTCCGCAGAGCCGAGACAAAAACAAACCACTCACGTCACACTTCCAGATAAGAAATGTACTATTAAAATAAAATTTGAGACCTATAATATTATCTCGTTACTTACAGCATGCCACGAGCAGTCACGCAAGCAGGAGAGGGCGATCATCAGCTAACCCAACCACCCACCCCCTTCGTCCTCCCTCGGCCGAGACAACGTCCATGACCCGAGGTTTTAGCTGGGGTACTTCAATTCAGAAACCCCACCCCCTTCCTCTTTCCCCTCTCCCCTCCGCTATGATCTGGCGCCCTTGTTCGTCTATGCACGTCCTCCACATCCCGTTAAGTTTGATCTTTTCCCCTCCTCCCCCTCCACCTCCTCCTCCTCCTCTCCTCCTCATCCTGGCAATCCCGGGTCAGCGGTACAGACGGTACCAACGCGGTATGTATTGGGGTGTGGGTGGCTGAACTGTCTGACGGATTCAGAAGTTTTGTCTCATGTAGAGACTAGATTGAGACGTGCCCAGGCTGCCAGGATAGAGAAACTAGAGATTTGTAACTGTACAGTAATTGACAGGCTCGGGATCTCATCGGGAGAATAAATATTCCTATTGTTGGCCAGATGATTATTAGGTCATTTCCCACCTGGCGTTGATCTTTTGAGAGCAAAATACTATTAGCTTGTGAACTTGGAAGCTGAAGGGGCAGCAGCACACTGAACATACTCATCATGTGTCTTGGTCTCATACAGCTTCAAGAAACTCAATAGTCAACCTCAAATCCTCCTGAGCTCAACAAAACCTAAACATGGCAGACCAGACTCACCCCCTCCGGACCCCCCACCGCTTCATAACAGACCACAACCCCCAAGGCCTTGCCGTCTTCAACACCACTCTGGCCCCAGCCCTCCCCGCCCAGGCCATGCAGAACGGCGACAGGTTCTACCTGGGCTACACCACCACCGCCTTCCCCCCCAGCTTCGCCAACAACACCGACATCACCTCCTACGCCCGCGACCTGTCCGACCCCCCGGGCGTCGTACGTCCCGGCGGCACCGTCCTGCGCATCGTGGACATCCGGCCGGGCGGGGAGTCGCCCATGCACCGCACCGTCAGCCTGGACTACGGGGTCGTGCTCGAGGGGGAGGTCGAGGCCGTGCTGGACTCGGGGGAGACGAGGCTGCTGCGGAGGGGGGACGTGGTCGTGCAGCGGGGCACGAACCACCTGTGGCGGAACGCGAGCGGCACCGAGTGGGCGAGGATGCTGTATGTCCTGCAGGAGGCGCAGCCGGTCGAGGTTGCGGGGAGGGCGCTGCGGGAGGATTATGGGGTGGGCATGGAGGATGTGAGGCCGAGTGGGAATTGAGGGGCCGCAAAGAGGAGAGAGAGAGAGAGAGAGAGAGAGAGAGAGAGGAAGGAAGAAAGAGAAGAGAGGATGTGGCTATTTGGGGTGGAGGTGAACGGGATGTTGTGGGTCAGACGATGAGATTCGTTCTGGACTGGACTACTGATACTCGACACGACATCTCATCGCCCCATATTTCTTGCTTCACATCATCTCTTGCAGTTAGTTATAACCCTCCACTCCCAAGAAGTAGTATGATTCACTTGGTCATAAGGTGAAAGCAAAAAAAAAAATGCAGAATCATGGGCGACGCAGTGGGGTGGCCATGTGGTGGGATCCCTTCCCAGAGAGTTGTACGACGGACGGTACAAGGTTTTAGTTCTTCATGGCATTTGTCTCTTCATAGATAGAGCTAGAAATTGTGTGAATCATTGTTGCATCGTGGTTCAACATTATACGTTTACACATAAGAGTATGAGTGCACCAGGATAGACTGGGAAAAGTGCGGATACTTTAAACACCACCCCTCCTTTACCATTTGAGTATATATCATGACCCAACCTTGGATGTCCCACCCAATGTAGATATATAGGTCAGTAGAGAGTCTTCCTTCAAGGCACAGCAGATCACCCTCACCTACACATTGAGGCGTTTCTTTCAACACACCCAGTTCTTCTCATGCCAGGGGAAGCTGTATGGAATTACATAAGAGGTATGGCCCCATCATGCGGTACAGGGCGCAGAGTCTTAGCAACCAAGGTGCGTCTAGACGGGTTCTCGCGACTGTCTGTATGTCTATATGTCCCCTATGGCTGGTTGAATACAGGCCATCTCGAAGTGCCATGAGCGAGGCGGCAGGAGTTTATCAGTAGTAGTATCGACCCTTTAGCCACGATCCTTAACTACACCATGAACTCCACGGAACGCCTTTCTTTCAGTAAATCGCCGGACTGCCTGAGAGGTCACCATTCGCCCTCTCCCAGGCTGAGAAAGGAGCTCGCGGCTGCTGCTGGCCTTTTTTCAGCCAATGTCCAGGTCCAGCGAGGGGGAACGCGCCTGAGCTCCTTGACCACCTGGCCGTGAAGTTTTTAGACAAAGAAAGGTCCTGAGTTGCCTAATGACATGGTAGTAAGTGGCTGGGGGCCCTGAGTGATATCTTCCTCCTTCAGAAGCTCTGAAGTTGTCAGAGAGAGAAACATGCTGATGATAAGACACTGAGAGATGCAGATATCGCCGTTGAATCCTGAGGCTGAGCTGAGGGTAGGGAATGTCGCCTGCGGTTGACTGAATGGGACCATATCATGTCAAGGCTCGAAGTTGTGGAGAGAGAAAGATAGTACCCCCTTGGCCTCTATGATCTCGTCTTACGAGACAGTGATAAGATGTTGGTGGTGATATGTACTGTTTTGCTGGGTTTTTCGGTTTCAGCAGGGTACGTAGTAAGGTTGATGAGCTGAGCGGGGGGCGGCCCCTCTACAATTATACCATGACAGTACTATGTAAGTACTGTACTGCTCATATTAATAGTACAGCATGTAACCAATCGTTGTAGTGGGCCATGTCATGGGGCTTGGCCTGCGGGAGTACCCACCTCTTAGTGCTACGGTACCCCCCCCCCCCACCTGGCCCTCTAGGCCACTGAGATGTGTTGACATGATGCATGGATGCGTGCTGGGCAAGGGGGCTACCTAGGCGCCACTGACCCCTGTAGAGTCAACAAAGTAGTGACAGTAGCGCTTTGTGAGTCGCGTGGGCTCTACCTGACAAGATTGTATCAGCCCTGATCAGCCCAAACAGACGGTCGGCGGCACCTGGTTGGGTGCCCTTGATAGCGGTTAGCCCTCCCACATGAAGTAGCAGCAGCAGCAACACCACGACCACGACCACGACCACGACCACCACCATTACCACTACTGACCAACAGTACCAGCCAGGCTCGTCGGTCTCATCCACGCCTCGCCGTCGATAACAGCAACATATATCATCCATCATCCGGCTCTTTTCTTTCTGGAGACACGCCGATCGTGCGCCCGCGTCCCTTGAGACCTCAGCAAGCCCCCCCTCCCCCCCCCCCCCCGACTACTCTCTCTCTCTCGTCTCCGTTGGTTCGAGGAGCTCCCTCAATGTCGTCGCTCGATCTTCCCTCGGACGCCTCTCTCTCGCCTTCCTCCTTCCGTCGAGTCTGCCCTTACCGAACATCTCGTTATCACGACCACGAATGCGAGAATTACCTGGACTGCCCGACCCACTCGATAGTGAGGGTGCACCGCGAGCTGTCCTCTGATGGGTACCCATCTCCTGAGAGGTTCGAACACCAGGGGGGCAGCAGGGAAGAGGGTGCCCAAGACGAGGAGAACATCTTTGCGGACCTTTACGGAAACTCTGAAGAGGAGGGGGAGGGCATGGCCGGCGGTGGCCAGCAGGCGCAGGGCCAGGACGTTATCGATCTGACGAGCTCGCCCCCTGCAGAACGGCGACACCAGCGCAGCCCAGACGTGATCGATCTGACTGATGATTCTAATGGAGAACCACAACGACTGCCGCCAACGCCTCAGCAGCAGCAGCAGCAGCAGCAGCCATATCCTCCCTTCTCGTTTACTGCCGGCGCAATCGGGGCCCAGGGCAGGCAGGGGCCGCAGCTGAGCAGTCCAGCTGCTGCTCCTGCTTCTCCCGCTACTGCTGCCACAGCTGCTGCCGCTGCCGCTTCAGCCTCGAGTCTGCCGTCATTTAGGGATGGTGCTGTGTCCCCTTCGGCACAGAGACGGCCCGCTACACCGCCGTCGCCGCCTCCACCCACTCGGCGCCGTACATCTACGAACCAGTTTGGAGCAGCGCCTCTGAGCAGGCACCCGCAGCAGCAGCAGCAGCAGCAGCAGCCGCAGCCGCAGCCACCCATGCAGCCGTCCATGCTGCAGCCGCACAGACCTTCGGTGTCTAGGAGACCTTCAGACATTGTCCTGCCGAGGTGGCAACCCGATGTCGAGGTCACATTCTGCCCAATCTGTCGGACGCAATTCAGCTTCCTGGTTAGAAAACATCACTGCCGGTACGTTTTCACTCCCAGCTGCCTTTCCCCTTCTGTCCTTCTGTCTTCTTGTCAGGCCTAAACAGCTGCTGATGATATGGCATCTCTCGACCTGTAGAAAATGCGGGAGGGTTGTCTGTAGCAGCTGCTCGCCTCACCGCATCACTATCCCCTACCAGTACATAGTTGTGCCTCCTGGAGCACCGCGGCCTGGTCTCCAGAGATATCCATCTTCCCTGATTAGTGGTGAGGGCGGGTATGCCGACTTCAGCAGCCTCGGGGGCGGGGAGAGGGTCAGGTTGTGCAACCCATGCGTGCCAGACCCCAACACGAACCCTCCACAGTCGCAGCAGTCACCCGGCGTGGGTAGGACCCATGGCAGGTCACAGAGCACCGTCGACGTATCCGCATCAGCATATGGCCCGGCTACGAACGCAGCTATCAGTGCTTATGTTAGGAACAGAAGCGCCACTATGGTAAGCCCCAGCGTCTCCACCCTTTCCTCCGCTGTTCCTTGTTTCTGGAGGAGGAAGGACAGGAAGAAGAGGAAGATGACGAGGTTGCTGATCCTAGTCTTATAAAAGCAGCTTCCGAGGGTCTTTGGTGGTCAGTCCTCGGATAACCACTCGTTCCAGCCTACGCAGAATAGAATATTGAGCGGGACACCACCCACCCACTATTCATATACCAACAGGACGCCGCCCACCTACAGCCCATATGCCTCGATGTCAGGAGGCCCGCATCATCCCTATAGGGCACACAGGCTTCGATCCTCGCTGAGAGCCGGTGGCCAAGAATCCGGATCACCATCATCATCCGCGGCGGCGGCCGCGGCCGCGGCGCACAGGAGACCGCTACCACCGGATCCGCCTCAGCTCGCGGAGGAAGATGAGTGCCCGGTATGCCACCGTGAGCTGCCGCCCCGAAACCTGCCGAATTTTGAGGCACTCAGGGAGGCACACATCAGCGTCTGCATCACGTCGCACAGCACCTACGGGGGAACACCCGGGGCGGAGGGCTCCAGCTCGCAGCCCAGGCGGACGGGCATGTTCCCATACCTGGCGACGGAGAAGGACTGCGTCGACAGCGCCGAGTGCACAATCTGTCTAGAGGAGTTTGAGGTCGGGGTGGCGATGGCGCGGCTGGAGTGTCTCTGCCGCTTCCACCGGGACTGCATCGCCAGGTGGTTTGCCAAGAACCCTGGACGTTGCCCCGTGCATTCGCATGACGGCCATGGGTTTTGATGTTGATGGTGACGAATCATGCTGTGAGAAAGAAAGAGGAGGGAGAGAGACACAGAGAGAGAGAGAGAGAGAGAGAGAGAGAGAGAGAGAGTGTGTGTGTGTGTGTTTGTGTGTTGATGGAAGAATTTTTCCTTCTTTTCATAAGCGGTTGTTTCATTGGCATGGCGTTCCGGCGTGGCTTTTCTTTTCTTTTCTTTTTGTTTTTCCCTTCTTCTCATTATTTGATCAAGATATCATCATCATTAGCAGGTTTCTTCATACCCTCTCGACGCCCCCCTCCCTCTCCCTCTTGCATACATGCATTGGTTTATCTCGACTCATTTTTTCCCCCCACCCCTTCCACCCCTCCTCATCTTCATGTCTTTCTCTCTCTCTGTCTCTCCTCTCTCTCGTCGTTTCCGAGCGTAAATATTGGTGTGGTTTTTTTTTCTTCCTTTCTTTTCTTTTTGAAGAGGTCGACTGCTTAGATTTAGAATGCAGATGCATGTGTGCGTTGCAATATGTACCATGGTACATGTGTGCATTCGGCTGCGAGAACGGAGCAGAAAGCCTGAGGGTGATGCATAGGCGACTTTTCTTTTTTTTCTTCTTCTTCTCTTTCTTTAGTCATCGAGCGTCTTTCATTACGTATTATGAATAACAGCAATTGTGGTCAGGTGGCCAGCATTCGTCATACGGGATCTCAAAGGGGGCGGGCGGCCTTGGTAGGAAAGAAGAAGCGAGAGAGAGAGTTGAAAGTTAGTTGTCTCCAACACCACACAAAAGTCTTCTCCAGTGCCGGGGGGGTTGGTTTGGTTGTTATCTGCTGCTGTTGCTGGGGCTGACGCTGCTGCTTGCCACTACGATTACTACTAACTACAGGCGGGGGGGGGGGCTGGGGGGTGCCTTGTGCTGTCTGGGCGGCACAGCGGCTATTAGCGGCAGTGGACAGTGGCCCTGGGCACCCTTGCTTATCGCTGGCTGGCTGCGGGCTACACTGCATGCACAGGCGGTGACTGACTATCACTGGACCTTTCCCTCCCTGGACAAAGACCAACAACGCATACTCTCACGACCTGCCTCAAATCCCAAACTCTCACTCTCATCATCGTGCCCTTCCCTTTCCTTTTCCACCCCTTCTCCTTTTTTCTTTCTCTTCCTTCTCTTCTTGAATCTCGGCTGTGTGTGTATCTCTCTCTCTCCCCCCCCTTCTCCAAGAAAAAATAAATAAAGAAAAGAATCCCAGTGAGATGCCGCCCATAGGAATCGCCCTCCGAGCCGCCAGGACGCTGGCTCCGAGGTCGGCAGTCCATGTTCTCCACCACGGCGGAGGAGGAGGACGAGGACGAGGACAACGTTTATTACACAGGTCCGCCACAAGGTCACAGGAAATACTGGCGAGTGCTGCAAAATTACCAGATGCGGACCCCATACCCAAGATGAGTCCTAGAGAGTCTGTCACCATCAATGATATACTGGAGAGGAGAGCAAAGGCCGGCAAGCTGGTGGCCGGCACGGCTGCGTCTTCTGATAGTGACATGTTTAAGGCGCCTGTGGGTTTTTTTTTTCTTCCTTTTCTATCTTTCTTTCTTTTTGTTTTCTTCTTCTTCAGATTGATAGGAGGAGAGGAGGGAAAAGGGGTGTGTGAAATCGAACAGGATCGTGGGTTTTGCTGACAATGAAAATGTATACAGCCGGTTGGAAAACCCAAGGCGAAAAGATGGGATCGTGAGTTTTCTTCCTGGAATTCCCCTGCGTACACGACAATAGTTGCTGACATGCACATCTTCTTCTTCGTCTTCTTCTTCTCTCCAAGACCACCTCACTGCAGAGTCCCTCTCTCGAAAGCCATGCATGCTTAAGCAGGCAGCCAGGCACCTCAAGAAGCCAGGTCTCATCTCCCTCGGCGGCGGTCTCCCCTGCCCAGAGTATTTCCCCTTCGACAGCCTCAGCATGAAGGTGCCCGTGCCCCCCAACTTCACCGAGGCATCCACCAAGACGACGGGCAAGACCCTCACCATCGGCAAGCACGACGTGGCCGAGATCCCAGGCGCCGTCTACGACCTGGCCATCGGCCTCAACTACGGCCAGGCCACGGGGTCCGCCCAGATGCTGCGCTGGGTCACCGAGCACACCGAGATGGTCTGCAACCCGCCCTACGCCGACTGGCGGTCCTGTCTGACTGTGGGGAGCACGGGCGCCCTCGAGCAGGCCCTGCGCATGTTCTGCGACCGCCAGAGGGGCGATGCCGTGCTCATGGACGAGTTCGCCTTCTCCACGGCCCTGGAGACGGCCGAGCCCCTGGGCATCAAGGTGGTCGGCGTCGCCATCGACCAGGAGGGCCTGCTGCCCGCGGCCATGGATGACCTCTTGTCTCACTGGGACCCCAAGGAACACAACGGCGTGCGTAAGCCGCATGTGCTCTACACGGTGCCCTCCGGCCAGAACCCCACCGGCGCGACCATGGGCACCCAGAGAAGGCGGGACATCTACGCCGTGTGCCAGAAGCACGACGTCTTCATCATCGAGGATGAGCCCTACTACTTTTTGCAGATGGAGCCGTACGTGCCAGCAGGCACAGGTGGGTCGTCGCAGCAGGCCGTCTCCACCACCACCACCACCGCTGCCTCCTCCCCCGCCCCAGAGTCCGTCCATGAGTTCCTCGACTCCCTGATCCCCTCGCTCCTGAGCATGGATGTGGACGGCCGCGTCCTGCGCATGGACTCTTTTTCCAAGGTCGTCATCCCCGGCTCGCGCATGGGCTGGGTGACAGGGTCCGAACAGATCATCGAGCGGTACACGCGCCACGCCGAGGTAGCCAGCCAGGGGCCCGCCGGCATCTCGCAGGTGGTGCTGCACAAGCTGCTGGACGAGCACTGGGGCCACGAGGGGTACTTTCGGTGGCTCATGAACCTGCGGTCGGAGTATACCAAGAGGAGGAATATCTTACTGGGGGCCTGTGAGGAGTTTGTGCCGCAGGCCGTAGTGAGCTGGGATCCACCGGCCGCGGGCATGTTTGTGAGTTTTATTCTTTGATTCTTTTTCTTTTTTTCGTCTGCCCTCATTTCTTTTTAACTGATAGCTAACCTGTTCATCAAATTTTTTATTTTTTATTTTTAAAAAAAAGCAATGGTTCAGGGTCAACTACAGCCTTCATCCCGACGCGGGCAGGCGCAGCATCCTCGAGATAGAAGAAGAGATCTTTGACCTGTGCATCGGAAAGGGGGCCCTTGTGGCACGGGGGTCATGGTTTGCGGCTGACCACGGCAAGCCGCTCGAGGACCTGTTCTTTCGGGCGACGTTTGCGGCGGCGGCGGCGGAGCCCATGCGGGAGGCTATTCGGAGGTTTGGCGAGGCTGTCAAGACGAGCTATCGCATATGGGAGAGGGAGAGAGAGGGAGGGAGAGAAACCACACAAGTCTAGGCACCGGATTGGGTGTTCAGGTGGTGGCTTGGGTGGCCCAAGGAAGGGCACACGGTTTGCTGGTATCTCCCACAGTACTACTATTGCATATAGACTCGAGATCTTCCACCAATCTCACTTGGCTGCAGGATGCTATCGAGAACCTGCTATGTGGGCTTTTGCTGCTGCTGCTGTAACCCATCAAATAAAAGAACGAGCCTTTTTTTTTCTTTTTCCCCGTACAAAGAAGGGCACACGAGAAAGGAAGAGCAAAAGTAAATTTGGATGAGGCACACACTTTGCAGACGAACTTGCCCGAAGAGGATGCTGAAGGAAGATCAACTGTAGGGCTGTTGGAGCCATGACAGTAAGACGGGAGATTGCTCGGTCCGGCAGTGGGCAAGAAAAGAGCAGAAGAAAAAGAGACGGGGGAGGAACCTACAGTTGACCGCCCATGCATTGCCACATGGCTACCAGAGTACCCCAATTTACTGGAAAAGGACTAGCTGACCATCTGATGAATTTTCGTCGGCCCCAGGATTAAATGCATGTGCCGCTCAGTTACTGAGAGCCCTGCTGAGGGTCAAGTAGATCTGTCTCAGAATACGGGAAACGCAAGTATATTGGTATATCGAAGAGAGAGAGAGAGAGAGAGAGAGAGAGAGAGAGAGAGAGAGAGAGAAACAAAGGGGGTTTCTTTTACCAAATATCAGTGGGAGGGGTCGGATTTCGGAACACTGAGGCGGCCCGGCTGACATCTCGTTGGCATAGACAAGAACGCTTCAGCCTGTTCCGCACTCAGACTAATCTGCTTACTGTAGTAGAACAACGAGAACCATGCGCTGCATGGGACACACATACATAGAGAGAGAGAGGGTAACGTTTGAGTGGGACCCTCTTCCCCCCCCCCCCCCTGGGTAAGTATGCAGGATTCACTGGTTGGCCTTGTGTGACGTTTACTTTTATCTCTTCCTTTTCTTTGATCTTCGTCTTCTCTCCCCTTCATCAACGTTGTATTATTACTCATACTACAGCTAGGCATTCTTTTATCAAGCCCTGCAGACCTCCTGAATCTGCCTTGCCACACCGCTACGACCCTGAAGGCAAAGGAAGAAAAAAAGGGAGAAAAAAGAAAGAAGGGCAGAAGGAGAAGAAGCATGAGAGGAGGAGGATGATATTACCAGTATTTTCCAGTTGCATCGACTCTTTCTACAGCTGCCCTTTGCGCCACAGCACATAATCCTCTTCCCCCCCCCCCCCCCCCCCCCCCCTCCAGCAGACGATCATTTTTTCTCCCCTCTATTCTTCTCTTTCCTCACTCACT
>JACWRQ010000493.1:0-27511 GCA_014849955.1 Cryphonectria carpinicola | reverse complement strand
CACTCTGTGCCTGCATGGGCAAGAAAAGATAGCAGCGTTGCTTTTTTTTTCTCTTTTTTCTTTTTTTCCCCCCCCCCCCCCTTTTTTTTTTCTTCTTTTTTTTTTTTTTTTGCTTCCCCTCCTCTTCGGCCGGATTGACCCGACCATCACCTTGACGATCACCTTATTGCTGTTGATTTTGCCTACTTTTCTCTCCATAATACACACACACACACTCTCTCTCTCTCTTCCTCTCGCTCTCTCTGTCTCTCTCTTTCTCTTCTCACATGCACTCTATCACTCCTTCACTCCCTTCCTCCACTCCTCCTCCACTTTTTCCATTTCCCTATCCTTCTAAGCTGAACATTACAAACGTCACCATCCCTCTATCCTGTTCTTGGTGACCCACACAGGCTCTACGTAGTCTTACTCTTACAAAAAGATCCTCCCATCCGAATAAGCAAACTCGATCCTTCAGCCTTAGGACATAACCTGTACCGGCTGCTCCGACTCTGGCGCCGATGTGCCATCCCCAACCACCCCTACCTGTCTAACATACACCCCTACCTCCTCTCCCCCTCCTTCCTCTCTTTGTTGTCTCTGGTTTATATAGTAATATTTTAGGAGGGAAAGGGGAAAAAAAAAACTAAACTGCGGGTCCATATGAGGGGGAAAAGAGAGAGAGGAGCCAGTACCGATGCTCATAATGCAGCATCCGGGCACTAACTTGCTCGCAAGTTCGCCACATATTCTAAGGACGACAACGACGAGGCTAGCAGCAGACATCGTCCACCCGTCGTCCTCCTCCTCCTCCTCACCGCCGCCCATCTCCTCGACGACGACGACGACGACGACGAGGCTCGACCTGCCCTCGAGAGATGTCACCGCCGAAAACCTCGAGGATACCTTCGTCCAGTTCATCCTCGCCTGCAACCCTGGCGTTCCCTTGGGCGCAGACACCGCCGTCCTGAGGGAGGCCTTTCGCACGCCGCCCAGGAGCGGGGGCAAGTCGTTCAGCACCTGGACCCTCTTCGAGCTGATCGCACAGTTCCAGAGCAAGGAGATCAAGACCTGGGGCGAGCTGGCCTTGAAGCTAGGCGTCGAGCCACCGGACCAGGACAAGGGACAGAGCTCCCAGAAGATCCAGCAGTACGCAGTCCGTCTGAAGGTAATCTTTCCAGCAAAGCTGTAGGCGAGATGTTTAGATAGAAAGTGGATGATGGCAATGTTGTTGTTGTTGTTGTTGTTGACGATGTATTTTGGGGAGAGGGGGCGGGGGGGGGGGGGCTGTTGCTGATGGGAGAAATTCATTTGAGAGAGAGGAAGAGAAGGAGATTGTTGTAGATTTGAACCCTGTTGGCGATCAAAGTCTTTCACTTTACTGACCAAACTTTATTTTCTCTCTATGTACTACAGCGCTGGATGCATTCTATGCACGTCGATGCCTTCTTCGAGTATCTCCTGGACAACCCACACCCGTACTGGGTCGACATACCCACGGATCTGAACCCGATCTGCGAAGAAGGGCGGGACGGTGTGGCTGCGGAGGATGACATGGCACTGCGCTCTCTCCTGCCGCACATCAGACCACGAAGAGGACGAAAGCGACCCGACGAGGACAACAACAACAGCTTCAGCAGATCACCCACCCAACGGCTCAAGATGGAACAAGGTAAAGGAGGAGGAGGAGGAGGAGGAGGCGGCGGCAGCGACCAGCAGGGCATTGACCAGCTTGACCTGTGGTCCGGAACTGCAGCAGACCCCGATGCGAGAGGCGGTGCATATCACCATCACCTCTACCCGACCCAGGACCAGTTCACAAGGGTGGACCTAGGCATGACGACGACAAACACCGGATCATGGGTGACGGGCCAGGACTTCTCCCAACAGCAGCAGCAGACGCCCATGACAGCACATCCTTACTCGGCCGTGACGCCAGCGACCACCGCGAACGCCTTTTGGGCCGACCAACAACCACAACAAGCAAACGAACCCAAATCAGCAATGACACCGACAATGACTACGAAGCCCAAAACCAACAGGCGGCATGGTGCCAAGGTGGTCTCGTCTGCGTGGAGGAGCGGCGGGCCAGGAGGCTCGGGAAAGACACGAGGCCGACCACCACTGAACAGGCGGACCAGCACGGCAAGCCTGGGCCAGCAGCAAGGCGAAACAGCGGCAGCCGCGGCAGCAGCAGCAGCAGCAGCAGCCTCGCCCTTCTCGACGTTCTCTGCTGGACAGAGCAGCAGCCCTCCGACGACGTTCAAGCAGCACCATCAGCACGCATCACCACACATGATGGACGCGAGCATAGCACACCCTGCTTTGATTACGATGGCGTCTACGACAGGCCACCCTCACCACCACCACCACCAGCAGCAACAGCACCAGCAGCACGGCCTGTCCTTGCAACAGCAGCACCACCATCAGGGTGGCTACGACATCTCGCAGCAGCAGCAGCATCAGCAGCAACAAGAGGAGGCACAGACCCAAAACCTGAGGATGACGCGCAGCAGGCTGTCACTGCAGGTGCCAGAGAGGATAGGCAGCGAGGTGAGGGGGATGCCCACGCCACATGGGCAACAACAGCAGCAGCAGCAGCAGCAGCACCAGGCGCCTGTGGTGCTAGTTAATGGGGCCATCACCAGCGCAGGAGATGGGTCTGCGGCGATCATGGCCCATCATCATCCTGGCATAAGCGCTGGACTGACCGGCGCAGACGTCCACATGATGGATCCGTTTGGGACTGCCACACAAGATCTATATACCTTACAGTTTCAGCAGCAACAGCAACATCCCCATCATCATCAGCAGCATCATCCCCAGCAGCAGCACATACAACAACACCTCCCACAGAGCTCACAGGACACCTCATCCCTCTACTCAACAGCCACGGGAAGCACGACGCACCACAGCTATCAGCCATCCCACCCCCAGCAACCACAACAACTCCAGTCCCCGCCCCAGACCCTCTTCCAGCAGCCCACCCCAGGCAGCATCAGCGTCGCCGGCTCTGCCAGTGCTCTCTCGACCGCCGCAGGGCCATTTCCCTCCGTAGACGCTACCGCCGCCGTCCTCCAAGGTGGTGGCAGCAGCAGCCACAGCAGCATGAACACCAGCCGCACCAACATGGACGCACTCGAGTCGCTCTTCACCTACGAGCTGCTGGGTGCCGAGTGGACAGACGCGCAGGGCCACCAGATCCCCGGGTGTGGCGTGGACGAGGCGGCCGCCATGGCGCAGGAGATTATCGAGACGGTGCGTCGCGGGGCGAACGGGGCGCAGGGGTTTCTGATGAACCTCAGCGCGCTGGCGGGCATGACATGGCTGCGGGCGCCTGGACAGCGGCTCAAGGTGCGGCGGGTGGGCGAGGTGGTGATGCCGCCTCCTCTGCCTGCTGACGACGGGGGGGCCAGTGGCGCTGGGAGAAGTAGTGGCGGTGGTGGTGGTGGGGGGATGGGTAGGGATGTGTATGATGTCCACTGGAGCCTGCAGCTTGGGGATGTGCATAGTGGGTTTGAGCTTAGGGAGGAGGTGGCGAGGGAGAGGTGGGCACCGCATGGGGGGAGCAGGAAAAGGAGGAGGAGGAGGGGGGGGACAACGGGGTTCCAGGGTTTGAGGAGAGGAGGGGGGGGAGGGGAGCAACGGGCCGGAGGAGTAGGAGAAGACAACGACGACGACGACGACGCAGAGGGCGAAGAGGAGGAGGACGATGAGGAGGCAGAAGCAGAGGGGGAGGAGGGGGAGGAGGCAGGGGATGATGAGGCCAGCCGGGAGGGAGGAATAGGTGCGGAGGGCGGCGAGGAGGAGAGTAGTAGTGATGCCGAAAGGTGGCGGAGGAGATATCGCGATCTTCTGGGTGTGGTCCAGGGCCAACAGGCAGAACTGGATGACCTTCGGAAGGCCATGTTGGACCTATGTCGGCCCAGGACAAGAGATGGAGATTGAAACGGGTATTCTTCCAGTGGATGGGGGCAAGATTGAATTATTAGATGAACTATTTTTTCAAAGTCATAAGTAAATGTATAGGCACTGTATAATTCACAACGAGGCAGCGCAGCGAAGGCAAGTAAAGAATTTGATATGTAAATGATGAAGTCACGATAGTGGGTGATTTGGCATGCATTCGTATGGGCACATGGGATGTGGTGAATGGTAATTGCTCCTTTTCGAACGTGTAATATATTCATTTGGCTTTATTGAAGTGATCACAGGAAGGGAGACAATGGCAGAAGTACAATGAAAGATCCCCCCTCATATTATTTCTCGTCATGGCCTACGTGAATGGTTTCTTCTTTTTTTCAGGGAAGAAGAAAAAAAAAGGAAACATATATCAGATTAGATAGGTCTGAAGATGGAACAGAGTTTAGATCCGCTCACGACCCATGCAGCCTGATGCAGGTAGGCGAACTTAAATATGGGGAGATGAGATGTCAGACTCACCTGCAGTCAGCCCCGTCATGCCGAGCAAGTTGAAGTGAGTTTGTTTTGATGTGAGTGGGTCTTTTTGTCTTTTCGAGATTCAACACCACTGGCAGTTTACCGAGGAAACGGAAATGGTTTGAGGACCTGACGAACTTTGGAGTAATTCACTATATTTCAAGAAAGTTATGATTTATTCACTCCTTGTTAGCCAACTTAGATGAGTACCCGGCCAATTCAAGTCTCCTACCCATGTTTATAGAACAGCATCATTGTACAGTCAGAGTGAAGTCCTTTGCCAGAAGCCGGATTAGGAGTTCTACTCTCATACAAGTGTTACTGTCTTTTGAGCTCTCGAACAACACAGTTGTCTCTTTGTAAGAGGGCAGAGCATATGTTGTTATATAATATAGCATAACAAGAATACATCCACCACAACGATACATGGATCTCACCAAGCTTCACCTCGAACACACAAGAAGAAGCCACACAAATGACCTTCTAACAGACAACAACCTACCGGAAGCAGGGTAAGAAGTGTCCATCATCTCTCACCCTTAAGCTCTGCACCATAGACAACATGGCGGCGCACTTCTCGTCTCCCCTTGCAGCACACATCGCCGAAGGCGTTGTCATCGCCCTCGAGTACTTCAACCTGCCGGCGGGCTGCCCGCTGGACGACGCTCGTGCCGTGGCAGCCAAAGCAGCCGACTGGGCCGTGACCTGGTACCGGCTCCAGGGAGCTGTCATCCCCGGAAGCAGGCAGCCGCTGCGACAGTTCAGCGACATTCCGCAGCGCCGCAACATAGACCTACGCCACCCGCACATCTGGAACCTCCGGGCCCCGGGCCTCGTCCGGTTGTCGACGATACCCACGGCCGCCATGGCGCGTATGCCCGAGTACAGGCCCGGGCAAGTGCGTCTGAACCCGTGGCCCTCGCAGCCCGGGGCGATCCCCCAGGGCGTGCTGAGGGAGATCTTGACCGCCAGGGCGGTGAGGAACTTTAGGCCCACGATCGCGAGGGCCCTGAGACGACGGGTGCGGCTGGCGAGCCTGTCCAGCCGAGGGAGGGTCATCTACAACTGGCTGCCTGAATTCTTGATCACGCTGGGCAGTCAATTCCAGCAGTGAGTTTTCACATAACTGAGACGCGCACATACTTTTTTCTTCTTTTTCTTTCTTTCTTTCCTTTTCTTTTGTCATGAACCCACCACCATATACACCGCACCGAACCCCGGATTGTACACAGCCGAATATACATCCCTTTTGTCATACTTGCACACTATGAACAAGCTTGTTGCCCCATAGCCCTGATTGGTACCTACTAAGAGGAGGATTCTCTAGCCGTGAATATTCTTCCCCCAATCACAATGATCATCATAATGAACCATGGTTCGTCCTCAAATAGTGCCCATATTGAGTGCCTGGTGAATGTTTCAGATCATGAGTTATAGCCTCGTAGAATATATGAGTGAGAGAGAGAATATACAGCACGGTATGAGGCTACCTTCTCTTGCTGAGCCCGCGCCATGATTTCCGGAGCCCCTACTCCGTAGTATCAGGAGTGTCCCAACGCAGTGAAGGATGTAGACAGAAGATCCCGTGTTTGGGGAGACGGAGAGAGAGGATAGAGCTGAGCTGAACATTGAGTCGCGCTTGTTGTGTCATTTTGCTTCTTGTATGTGCGCTGCCCCGGACGCCAAACGTTTACCGATGCAAATCGGGGTCCAAGAGGCCAATGACATCCTCCACGTGGCTCGCGCTGACAGTCGGTCGTACGCGGAAGGATGAGAAGAGCTGCATGCGTGCATGCATTGGTGTCCCGCCTGTGAGTGGTCAGCACGTCTTCTTGCAGGTAAGCGGGGAGTGACCCTCATGGACTTGTTATAATCTGACATTATAATGGATCACGATCCAGCACGTCCCGAGCGTATGGATACTTCTCACACTCCTCTCACCTTTGACACTCCCCTCCCACCCCCCTCCTCCATAGGTAGAGTTTTGAGTGGTCGAGTAGGTGGATCCCTGGTTGACTGATGAACGCTAAGTTGCTGCTGTGAGCAGCTTGAGCCCCATTGAGCCGCACACCTCAACGAGGCCCAGCCAAATTCACCATCAGGGGGCATTGGCACCTCAGTAGTGAAGCATTCTAGCTGCCATCTTACCAGAGGACCAACAATTTTGGCTAGAGATAAGGTGCCCTTTCAACGGCTGTGTCAGCGTCGAGCTGAAGTCCGGTTACGGCCAAAAGTGGCGTCTGCAAGTCGAAAAAGACACGGGCTTGGGTCGTGGCGAGAAAGGTAAAGAATTGTCCAATCGAAGCGTGTCCTGTGAAGCCATATCGGGATCCACCGGATCCTAATAGAATCCTTCCAGCCACGGGAGGGACACAAAGAAGAGGGAGAATGTAGGTGAAATGAGGGCGTCATCAAGTAGAGTTGATTCTAGGAGCAAATAGTCTTGCAGGCTGCAACGATTATTGGACCAGATGCGGGCGGGCGGGGATACTAGCTGATACGTATGCTGCACGAATGAATTTTGGAAGCCCGGCTGTACAGCAGATGGTCGAGTGTAGTAGAGTAGATGATGCATCATGATTGTTGGTGTTGAAGTTACATTCTGATGTCTTGTGTTGCATGCAAGGCGTGAGATTCAGAGAAGATGAGGGCCCGAGCGATGACCCGCAGGACCCATGGTCACCCCCAGCAGCGGCAGTCCAGAGAGGATCCCTGTCCTGGAGCATAGCGCAACAGCGCTCAAGTATAGCGTATAACACCGCCTGATTATTAGGTACCGCAGCGCTGACAACACTGCTGCACGGGGAAAGGACAACCCCGCGAGAAGCTAGCCTGGTCTGGGTATTTTTTTCTTCTTTCTATTTTTTTTATTTATTTATTTGGGAAGGTGCGAATTAGTACCACAGCATGGTAGACCTCCCAGGGCTTCAGGCGCAACTCTCCCGAATCCCACCAAATCCCCCTTTGCATCCTTTGCCAACCCGCCCCAGCGCCAGCACCAGCACATCAGCTATCTGGCGGTCAAGCTTTAGAGAGGGGGAGGGGCAACTTCTTGTGTCCTCGTGGATGGACGCGACCAGCCAGAACCTACGATGCCAAGTCGACCGCGCATCGTCCAATTGCTCGCT
The DNA here is from genome assembly GCA_014849955.1 of Cryphonectria carpinicola. Classification (NCBI taxonomy): domain Eukaryota; kingdom Fungi; phylum Ascomycota; class Sordariomycetes; order Diaporthales; family Cryphonectriaceae; genus Cryphonectria; species Cryphonectria carpinicola. The sequence goes on along the minus strand of JACWRQ010000493.1, from coordinate 19,964 downwards.
ACTAAATGCAGACAACGGACGAGATAACGTACGTGATGCGATGTGGGAGGGGAAAGAAACAAACAGGGAGGAAAGAAAAAAAACAAGTCTGCCACGGCCCGATTTACCCCATCCTCTTCCACCTAATCAGGTCTTCTTTACCTTTGCCAGGACTCAACATTATCAGGAAGCCGTTGGTGATGGGGCGTACAGGCCCTGGCCTTGGTCGAGTTGATTCAAGCCTCGGGTCGAGGCTCCAGGGGAGAGAGGAGAGGGATCCGTCCGCCATTCTCTCCTCACGGAGGAATTTGTACAGGCCACACATCTCTTGGCGAGCTTTTGAGGGCTTTGAGGGCCCATCAGAAGGAGCGCCACCATCGCCCTGCTAAACAGGACAAGCTTTCTGCTGGTGTTCAGCCTGCACCGCGCGCCCCGTCAGCACTTGATCGTCGGCGGCTCCAGGCTCGAGGCTTGGCTGTTGACTTTACAATTCGACTAGACCAACGTTCAGTCCATTGTCAACCAAACTTGTGTGCACAGTCAGTGACCCCTCTTCGACGGACGATCGACTTCGACACGCACGTCCTCAGGGCCTTCGTCAGCCGCCTTTTCCCAACCAGATGCGATGGCACTGCTTTGAGGGCCTCATGACGTCAAACCCGCCCGTGGTTAGAGAACTCCTGCTCGCAGGCGCCGCTACTGTTGATTGGCGAGATAACATGGTTCTCTTTAGCCTGGGTATGGAATGTGACCCTCGGATTTCCGTCGGTCGGGCGTCGTCGGCTGTCTCAGTGGCTGGGCCAGGCCGCCAAAACAGGAGCTCTCAGAGGGGGAAGCCAGCCAATCCCTTAGGCTTGGGAGTTCGGAAGGGGCAAAAAGCGGCTGGATGGATGTCTCAGTTGTCCATGCGTCTATTGGAGCAAGATCGGTTCGTCCTTGGACAAAGGGGACAGTCACATGAGCAATCCCATTGTTGGACCGTTCGCATATGCGTGCGATCCCGCCTGGAACAATCCGGGAACGTGGGAGAGAAGGAAAACATGAGGCCCGTTCGCCGTGCTGGTTCCAGCGTTTCTTGCAGAGAACCAATTAAACTCCGCATTCCTGGGCTTCCCAGCTGCTTGGGCACCCAATGAGCACCGCAGCTCCTGTCGATCCATAGTTCCTAGGTGCTGGTGCCGCAATGCCCGCTAGGAGGACGATGGAGATGTCCAACTACGCAGACGGATACGCCCTGGCAAAAAATTCAGTCCAACACGGATGAGAATGACTTTAAGGAATGCACACTACTGCGTCACACAGTCATGCACGATGTCGAGTGCGTCTCCGCCGCTACGCGGCCAACACCTACATACTTCGCAAGGTTTCTCCACTTCTTCATTATCTGGCGCTAGGCAACAGAAGCAGATCTGTTGGCCCATATTTTCTCCAAACCCCGGCCAGGAAGAAGGAGATCTCCCCATGGAGAGAAAAGAGGGTCAAAGAACGTTAGGACTCGAAGCCAAAGCGAAGCTCACACAGATCGACCTACGCCGCTGCTAAAAACTCGGTGAGCCGTCCACGCCGTCCTTGGTCCAAGCTATGGGAACAAGCATCTCAGGGAGCGTCCTCTCCTGTTGCTTCCCTGGCCCATCTTCTCCACACACCACGGCATCCTCTAGCCACAACCGCATATGAGATACTACCCTACTCGCAGGGATTCCGCCCTGGTCGTCCTCCTTACCAGAGCCAGTTTAGAGGGCCGGCGAGGTCATCTGCAGCACGCTGGCCACAACGCGGCTCGATGCTGCCGAGGGTATCTTCCGCCTCTTGAGAAGTCAACCTTGCCTCCTCCTCCTCCTCCTCCTCTCGCCACCTCATTGGTTGATGGATAGGGCCCAGACGAGCTACAAGAGAATTGTCCCTCGGATGTGTAGTCGAGTCCAAAAGGTTGACAGGGCCAGAACTAAAAGAACAATGCGCTTGTATGTCTTCTGTGACGTCTCACGGGAAGGGCTGAACACGGACGCGACCAACCACCCCCAACATGAGAGGCAAGGGTGGTAAGGTACTCTGTTGTCTCACTCTTGTCTCTCGTTTCTTCTCGTTCAATTATCTAGGATGCTCTTGGTACGACTCAGACGTTTCCGAGCCTCTGGTCTGTGGAATGTAAAAATGTCCATGTGCCACGAGCTACTGTGACGCTGTGGCTCCGTACGGTCTGTGTGTGTGTGTGTGTGTGTGTGTATGTGTATGTGTATATGTGTTGCTACAGGCAATGCGGCCCATACGCCAATGAAAAAAAGTACTTGTTTTGTACACACAAAACCTTGCCGAGGGGGGTGGGGGGGGCCGCCAGCTCGTCCAATTCGTTCGGCCCTGGTCACGCAGACCGGATTCAGAGTGTGGTCTCGATCTAGGGGAGAGGCACAGAAAGATGCCTGCACGCTCTGGAGGGTACCCAAGTTAGCCACTTTTGACTCTCACAATGTTGTATCGGCTAGACCCTCCATTTCTGCATGATACCCTGCTTCCAGCGCTGTGAATACATGAGACCCTAGGGCGTGTCTGGGGTTGAGCATCGCTTGCGGGGGTGGATCTTGATAGTCTCTCTCTTTTCGTTAGTGGTGTGTGCCTGCCATTGTATATATATAAAGATTGACGTAACTGCTGGCTCCTTCACCTGCTACCCATTCACACATTACTTGCTCTCTCCTTCACTCAACTGACTGCTCCACAAGGTCTCAGAAGCAGACGATGCCGCTTTTTTGTCCTGAACTGGAGTGACGGTTGTCTACAATTCTCAAACCTCGACCTCAGATTGTTTCCTTCTACTTTTCTTTTACTCATCTCCCTTGACCAAGGCAAACTTCTGAACGACTGATCAAAATGGGTGCCGACAAGACCTCCACAGGCATTGAGCCTGCCCCTCAGTATGTTCACTTCTCTGCAATTCAATCCTTGCTGCCAACCCAACCTGGCAACGGTTTAGGAACGCAACTTTGTGCTGACCACAATACCCAGGCCTTCCTACCACGACCACTCGCACGCAGAGCATGGCATTCATCACAGCCGGGCGATTAAGGCGACGGATCTCTCTGAGAACCTCGACGCCAAGATCAAGAACCCCCTCGCTGGCTTGTCCAGGCATGAGCTTCTGGCTCAGGTAGAGGACTTTGTGAACGAGAAGGGCCTCTCGGAGCATATTGAATACTTCAAAAAGGGTGCCTTGGTGGCACAGGACCCTGACAGCTTCGAGGACATCAGCGGAGGGCAGAAGCTTACCGACGAGGAGGTTGCTGTCCTCGTCAATGAGGTGGAACACAAGTGGAGAGTGCCCAAGGTCCTGTACCTGACCATCATCACCTGTTCCATCGGCGCCGCCGTCCAGGGTTGGGACCAGGAAGGCAGCAACGGTGCTGTCTTGTCTTTCCCTCAGGCACTTGGTCTGGACACGAATACCAACTACGGTCTTTACCTCGAGGGGCTGATTGTCTCTGCTCCCTATGTTGGAAGCGCGTAAGTCGATACACCTTTTCTGTCATGGTTGATCGTCCTATGATCACACTTTATACTGACTACTGGACCAGCCTACTTGGATGCTGGCTGTCGGACCCCCTGAACAACATCCTTGGCCGTCGAGGTGAGCAGCCCACCAAAAAAAAAAGAACCGCCCTTTCTTTTGGATACGAGTGTCCTTGGGCCATCCCCAGCTAATTTTTAATTTTCTTCTCCAACTCTAGGAACTATCTTTGCTGCTGCCCAATTCTGCTTCTGGCCCGTCCTCGGAAGTGCCTTTTCTCAGACCTGGCAACAGCTTCTTGTCTGCCGTCTTCTCTTGGGCGTGGGAATGGGGGCCAAGGCTAGCAGTGTTCCCATCTTTGCCGCCGAGAATGCTCCTGCTTCGATCCGTGGTGCTCTTGTCATGACTTGGCGTATGAATCCTGGGACAACACCTCCCCTCTTGACGATCCATCCGGGGACGCGAATGCTGACCACTCGTTTCCAGAAATGTGGACTGCCTTTGGTATCTGTCTCGGCACTTGCGCGAACCTGATTCTGGGCAGGGTTGGTTCTATCGCCTGGCGTCTTCAGCTTGGCAGCGCCTTCATCCCTGCTATCCCTCTGATGGTCCTCATCTTCTTCTGCCCCGAGTCTCCTCGCTGGTATATGAAGAAGGGACGGTACCAGGACGCCATGCGGTCGCTGCTCCGCCTCCGCAACCATCCCATACAGGCTGCTCGAGATCTCTACTACATCCACGCCCAGATCGAGGTGGAGAGGGAGATCCTTCACGGCTCGACATATGCACAGCGCTTTATCGAGCTGTTCACCATCCCCCGCCTCCGCCGTGCGACTCTCGCGTCATTTGTGGTCATGATTGCCCAGCAGATGTGCGGTATCAATATCATCGCCTTCTACTCCAGTACAGTGTTTGAGGATGCTGGTACCACGGCCTACAACGCCCTGATCGCTTCTTTCGGGTTTGGCCTCGTCAACTTCCTCTTTGCCTGGCCTGCTATCTGGACCATTGACACCTTCGGGCGGCGGTCTCTCCTGCTCTTCACTTTCCCGCAGGTAAAGTTTTATTCATGGGCCTGGACCCCTCCTCCCTCCCATTTCTCATGTCCTCTCAATGTATTGGTAACACGATCTGACATGCAATTCTTTTTCTCTTTCTTACCAGATGGCTTGGTCACTTCTTGCCGCTGGTCTCTGCACCCTCATCCCGGGCGAGGGCAACGTTCACCTGGGACTTGTTGCGCTCTTCGTCTACATCTTCTGCGCCTTCTATTCGCCCGGCGAGGGACCTGTGCCCTTCACCTACTCGGCCGAGGTGTTTCCCCTGTCCCACCGTGAGGTGGGTATGGCCTGGGCTGTGGCTACGTGTCTGTTCTTCGCCGCCGTGCTCAGCATCTCCTTCCCTGCTATCCTCGCATCCCTGGGCGTGATTGGTGCCTTTTGCCTGTATGCCGGCTTCAACATTGTTGCCTTCTTCATGATCTTCCTGTGGGTGCCCGAGACGAAACAGAGGACGCTCGAGGAGCTGGACTATGGTATGTGTTTTCTCTTTGTCTTTGTCATTCTCTCTCTCTCTCTCTCTTCTCCTCTCGCCCATTCACCCATCCATAAGCTATTTATCTTTGTACTTTTGAAACTAATTTTTTTTTGACAACCAAACAATAGTGTTTGCTGTGCCCACCCGCACCTTCATGAGGTACCAGATCTTCACCTGGGCACCATGGTGGTTCAAGCGGTACGTGCTCTTCAAGAAGGACGCCGTGCTGGCTCCGCTGTACCACTTTGACCGCGTGGAGAGGGTCCAGAGCGAGTCCGAGTCAGAGAAGCTGGACAATAAGGTGCAGACGGAGATGAAGGAGGACGCGGCGGACGTCGACCCTGTACAGAAGTCGTAAGTGGGGGGAATCAGTGAGCTGCCTATGCTTCCTGCGCTGGGTTGTGATTACACCCACTATATGACGCGGATGGTGATTATGGTTGAGGGCTTTTCTCTTTCCTTCATCTTTGCTTCGCAATTGATACCTCATTTCTTGAACAATTGTCCTTTTTTTCCGCCCCTGCCCTCTTCGATGTGGGATTGAGTAGAGAAATAATATATCCCAGTCGCAGTACTCGCATTGTTTTATTCTGTCGGTGAATAATTGGGATTGAGTAGAGAGAGAGGAGTTTGTCATCGCTGCTTGAGCTCAACGCTGGGTTCATTCGTCGATCCTCAAACGTTACATGATGACGCATGATTACTGTACCTCCAATTAGTACCTACTTACTGTATACTCCCTGCCAAAAACGTTGGAAATGTTCTGGCCCAGGCCTGAAATGCCAAGGGCTTTGGCTCCTGCAGGTCCCAAGCAGCCCCCATGTTTTTATTACTGTATGTGCTGGGGGCCATTCGACAACTTTTCGCCCGATTTCCCTGTTTTCTTGGTATTGCGCCAGGGGTTCGACTTTTGTACGTAGTACTTTGTAACTTTGTAGCAGGTGCGAGGAGGGAGCCCCACTCAATAGCCCTCCAGGCTCGACGCCCACCAATGGAATTCAAGGACGAGACAGTGTCATCTCCCAAAGGGGAAATACGACGTCATCACCAACTTTTAAGCACTTGCAATTAAGCTTGAAAGACGGTCCGGCCTGCCTTTCTCTCTCTCCTTCTGCCCCTGCCTTCCTTCATCTAAGCATTGTTGACCGACTGTCATAAAAAAGAGAGTGGAAGAGAAGGACAGACCCGACCCCACGACAGGAGCACGCGAGTCTTTTTTGATCAACCGAACCTTCGTTTTGCTTGGAATAGAGAACGGTCGGTTGAAGAGGGGTCCAGAATACTTACCCATCATCCCACACGCCCATCAACCCAACAATAACAGCAACAACAACATGGCCCATACAAGATCTCTCCTGCTCGTGTGGGGAGCCCTCTCGGCTGCCCACCTGGCCGCTGCTGTCCCAGCTGCCCATCCCATGATCACACCGGCGCCCGTCGTCTCGAGGGCAGAGCTCCAGCGCCGCATCGACCTGGGCAGCTACCTGGGCTCCATGTTCTCGTCCCTCGGATCTGACGTCTCGTCCTTTGTCGCATCAGGCGTGCCCCAGTTCTTCAACGACCTCCCCACGGGCACGGTGGTCTTGTCGAGCCTGGGCATCTCGTCGAGCGACCTCGCAGCGAGCCCGACGCAGGCGCTCAATGTGCCGCCCTACGCCAACTGGACCGACCAAGGATGGAACGTGCGCGTGCACGGCAACATCTTCAAGCAGCCCAACATCTCGACCGACGACCTCAACAGCCTGGCCAACAAGTTCCTGATCGGTACCGACATCCAGGACCTGCCGGCAGACGAGCAGGACCAGGCGCGGAACCTGACGAGCGAGATCTTTGTCGTGCAGCAGGACAACCAGGAGGTCGTCATCAACTTTGTGAACAACGTGGCCGTCAACTCCAGCACGGACAGCGGCGCCATCAACGCCAGAGGCGGGGCCCAGAATATTACCATGCCCTACAACACGACGGCCGAGGGCGACTTTGACTCGTTCGTCGTGCTGAAGAACACCACAGGTACCAGCGGGAGCTACCTGCTGCCCGGGAACGAGACGGACCAGGTCCAGCTCCTGGATGTCTACGTGCAGGGCGCCGCCACGACGGGCAACGCCACCGCCTTTCTTGTGCCCACTGAGGGGATCACCATTATCTCCGATATTGATGACATCCTACGTAAGTTTCTGAGCTCACACATTTCTTGGAGAGAGAGAGAGAAGCAAGCATACATGAACAAAACAGACATGCTCACATTTGAGGTTTGATGCAGGTGTAACAAAGATATGGGATCCAGAGGTGGGAATTCTCAACTCGTTTGCGAAGCCCTTCACGGCGTGGGAGAACATGCCCGAGGTCTACGCGAACTGGAGCAAGTCCGTCCAGAATTTGCACTTCCACTACCTCACCACTACCCCGGAACAGGTGACCAAGAACTACATGGAGTAAGTCTTCTTCTCCTCTTTTCTTTTCCCTTTTTTTTTTTCTTCCTCTTTTTCTCTCCCCCTTCCCTTTTTCTTACTTCATCTGATCGTCATGACGACCCACACCGCTGACGTTATATTTGCCAGCTTCATCCACAAGACGTACCCGTTCGGCTCGTTCGACACGCGCCCGCTCAACTTCTCGGACGCATCGGCGACGCTCTCGATCCGCAAGTCCCTGCTCACCAAGGTCTTCGAGACGTTCCCCCAGCGCAAGTTCATCCTGGTGGCGGACACGTCCAACAGCGACGTCATGTCGGACTACCCCGAGATGGCGACCGACTTCCCAGGCCAGGTGCAGTGCATCTGGCTCAAGAACTCGTCGTCGGCATACCAGACAGCCAACTCCAACCTGACAGACAGCGACGACCCTTTCCCTTACGACACCAAGGGCTTCAAGGGCCTGAACCAGAGCACGTACATGTTCTTTAACAACGCCGACGACCTCATGGGCCTGGATATTGCCCGCGGGGAGTGCGTGAATGCGAGCATCACCCAGAACGTCACGTTTGGCGAGCAGAACCTACCATTTGGGGCAGCAGGGTCGGTGGTCCCTCCAGGGTGGTGGAGGAGCCTCAGCGCGGGGCTGGGGGTGGTCTTGATGGTGATGGCAATGTCTTGATGAATTTAGGATGGAGGGTGGCGAATATGATTGGTTGGCATGGCGTCTTTGGGGGGGGGGGGGATGGATTTGATATTTTCTTGGGTAATTCATTTTTGGGAAGTTTATTAGTAGGGATCCGGGAGGGAATTGCATGAATCTGAGCTGAGCTTGCATTATCACACGTGTTCATATCATTATTTTCGGCCAATCACTCCCATTACTATTGATGAGACAGAGAGAGAAGAGAAGCTGGAGGAGAGGAGACTTTTCACCAGCTCACGTTAGTCAAGCTCGGAGGTTTCTGAACGCCTAGGATGACAAGTGCATGTATGTGCATAATGCATGCAAAGCAGGTCAGATTCATATGGGGGGAAAAATAGAACCAAAGCTACTACATGACGACGACGATGATGATGTTGTTGTTGATGATAATGATAGGTACAGCTACAATTGAATTGCAGGAAGTATCGCCTTCATTAATTAGATGCTGTCGAGATGTCCACCTCTCTCAGCTTACCAAGCGCCTTCGACTTTGACAACAAGCAATGCTATATGTTCCGCGTATAATATTAGCTAACGACATGGCCCCGCCTAAGCTGGCACGGCTGGCCCCGCCCTCTGCCCTCCGAGACACAACCGTAGAACCGTCATGCTCCCAGGGCCAGCCGCCCCGGCCTATCGAGTTTCCGCTCACGGAGCTACTGTAGCTGCTGGAACGAGATTGTGAACGGAAGAAGAGAAGGCGGGGGGGGGGGGCCGCCTGAGGTTTCAAGGATGGCGAAGAAGTTGCTGTATGGCACTTGACAATGACGACGCCTCATCATCATCATAAGAGAGCATCGGGGATTAGAGTCCAGCATCAATCAGAAACCAAGTATCCAGCGTGGATCTTGCTAAATTCACAATCTCACAATCAGGCGGAGCCCCCCCCCCCCTCCGCTTCCGACACCAAGGACCGGCCGAGGGACACGTGCGCTGCAAGGGGCAGGACAAAAAAGGAATGGAGTGGAAAAAAAAAAGGAAGAAAAAAAAAAGAGGGGTGCGTGTGGTATGCCAGAATTACCACAGTATACATAGTACATGGCATGTAATTGCATTCTCGTCTATTGGCTGGCCGGACCAAGAGATTAGCAGCAGTTGGTGCAACACGCGACTGGGGGAAAGGGGGGGGGGGCATCCATCGGCTGGAGCCTCTCTCTCTCTCTCTCTCTCTCTCTGCTGCTGGGTTTGCCGGCGCTTCTTTAGCAGAACGGGCTGTTCGTATATAGTAGTTGTACTACGGCCTCCTCCGCTTTGCCGCTACTACTCAGTCTTATCTAGAGGTTGATGAAAGAATTATTGGGGTAAGCCCAGTTAAGCGTGTTGATAAGTGGTGGACGGATAATGAGGAGGGACAAAGAACAAACCAACCAAACCAAGAAGAACCCACCTGATCGGATCAGCTAACGGGCGGGCAGAGTCGTAATTTAGTGCGTAGTACTGTGTGTGTGTGTGTGTGTATGTGTGTATGTGTGTGTGTGTGATAAATCCTGTCAAGTTGATTGATCGGAGCGCCCGCCCGGCTGAATAGACGAATCGCCTGGATTCCGATTTGGAGAGAGGGAATGAAGGAGGGAAGAAGAAAAAAAAAAAGACAAAAACGTGGGGGGAGGTGAGGGGAGGTGCCTGAAGCGGGACCGGCAAGGAAGTGGAGGAGGGGGTGTTTTTGTTTAGGATATCGATTAAGCGATGAGCCGGCTGGGGGGGGGGTTTCAAATTTTTTAATTGTTACTATTATTTATCTTTCTCTCTCTCTCTCTCTCTTGCCTTTTTTTTTATATAAAAAAAAACCCCCTTCTCGAGACCAACACGGCATTCTTCCAATAGACCATTTGTTCTCTCTGCTAGTTGATGTAAGTCTCAACAGTAGTACTATGTATGTGCATGAAAGGAAAGAAGGGGAAGAAAGGAAGAAAAAGTAGGTCGACCGTCCCAGACCCTGCAGATCTTCAACAATTTGTCCGTGTGTCTCCCCCTCTCTGGTTCAGCCCGTCGCCTGAGCGGGACGTACCAAAGCGCAGTGCACACCGACAGGCGCACCCCAGGTTTGCGGGCACACGCCGGGTTCGGAGACGGCGAGGAACCGGCGTCAGGGGTATTGCACATAAGGTAGTCGCCAGCCAATCAGAGCGCTATCGCCCATTTTCTTATCAGCTGTGGCGCTGAAGGAAGGGGGAGCCGGGTTCACCCCCCCCCTTCCCCCCAAGAAAAAACCAACACGTCCGTACCATACGAGGTAGGCTGTTAGGTAATTGGAATGCTGGCGCCCCAAACGGTCCAGAATTTCTAGAGAGTGATTGCATGCAGCCGTCCTTTCTTGTTGTGTGAGTGCCGGCCGTAAATGGCTCAATGACGAGAGCCGAGGGTATCCTTTTTTTTTTTTTTTTTTAAATTCGTTCTTCATGCTTTCTGAATTCATCATATTCTTTTTGGTGAGTGATGAATCTCCTGCACTTTACTCTTTTTAATTTGTTTGTAGTGTTGGAAAAAGAAAGAAAAAAAAGAATGAAAGGGAATCGGGGGTGGGTTGACAGATTGACGGGTTTCAGAGGTGAACGGCCGAAATCGGCTTTGCCATGTGAGAATGAACAAGACCCCGGATTTGACTTGATGTCTCGGGACCAAAAAAAAATTAAATAAAAAAAAAATTGAAGAGAGGACGGAAACCCAGCCACCCCACCATCCTCGAAGAAGAACAAGGCTGGCGGGTGGGGTGTTTCTCCTCAGCATTCAATCCTTCAGCTTTGTGTCTCGTCGAAGGAGATAAAAATGGTGACCCGGGAAAGGAGGGGCCGTTGCGTTGCCGTGTTCAGCCACGCCATGCTCGTGTTTTGTCTCGTTCACATACGAGGTCATTTGTCTCTCTCTCTCTCTTGTCTTTCATCCTTCGTTTCCTTTTTTCCTTGTTTTTCTGGGGGGAAGGAATGCGTGTCAATCCATAGGGGGTGTGTGTGTGTGTTTGTGCAGTCTGTGTATTCTAGACAATCCTGCATCGATGGCGGAGGAAGGCCCTGATCCATGCATGCTGCCCTGGTATGACGAAGGGGGGGGGGGGTGGTGGTGGTGGTGGTGGTCACTCCTGGACATTCACTGGTGACGTGGGGTTCCCCCTCAGCCCCTCCACGTCGTCCCATCCCCGTCACCACCACTCATTCCATGCCCAGTCCAGGCGAAGAAACCCAGGGCCAACGGAGACACCAAAGAGAAAGAGAGAGGAGGGGGTAAGGGGATGAGTAAATCATCATCTCGGAATAAGTAGGACCGTCACGACAACTTTTCCTTTGTCTTAACCCCTTTGCCCTTCTTTTTTCTCCAGCTCGTGGCGCGGATAATTATAGTGTCACCCCTTTGCCCGAACCACTTACCGTTCATAGCACCAAGACCCAGAATCTCTTGGCTTGGGGGGGGGGGGGGGGAACACGAACATCTCCATCCGTTCCTCTTCTAGGCCCCAAGGAAGATTTTCGTTGGCCTTTTCAGAGTCGTGACCTGGCTTGTTTGTCCGTACTGGTTGGTGAGTGATTCCAGTGACTCTGAACCCCACCACGGTGTGTATCATGTGTAGCCAGCCCTGCCTAGAATCCTCACCCTAGGGACCTAGATTCAAGGATCCGGTCAATGGGTACACACCTAGTACGTACAGTACGTACTGCTGTAGTGGTGCGGCGAACAAGTGCTGACGGGCCCGGACCCGGTCGCCTGGAAAAAGGGCAAGAGCAGGTCAGGTCACCACTGCAACGTACTCAATAGTACGTACTGTACGTACTACTTACTCTCTGGTCGCCCCTCCCCGCTTCCGTGACTCTAAATCCCTCCCACGCCCAGCTCAGCTCCACCACGCCTTTTTCTTTTTAAGACTTTCCTTCCCTCCCCCCCCCCTCTAAACAACTCCATACTTGTAGATCTGCTCCTCCTTGTCTATCTCTACAAAATCAGCCTACCCTTTAGCTCGCTTTGTCGGACGACGACTGCTTCACACACATCCAAACCCTCGCGCGACCTCTTCGCCCCAATTTCCTTGTTTCTGTTCCTCCTGACGATACTCGTCAGATCTCTCCTACAAGATGGTACGTTCTCTCTCTTGCGCGCCCGCGCACGCTGTCCCACCTTATCTTGGAGCCCCAACAAAGCTCTCTCCGTCGCTGCAAATACCTCCCCCCACGACGATAGCACCACCACGTTCAAGAACAGGACAATTGAGCTGACCAGGAGATCTCCCCCCCCCCCCCTCTCTCTCTCTACAGGCTTATAACGATGCTTTCGGGACCTCCTCGGCCCACAACGTAAGCTGAGGCTGGCGAGAACATGTGCGCGCATACCCAAGGCGCGGGAACTAATATGTCTCATAATACACAGCTGGCCCCCTTCCTGGCCCTCGACCAGAAGGGAAAGATCATGGCCGAGTACATCTGGATCGACAGCGAGGGTGGTGTTCGATCAAAGTCGCGGGTACGTTTTCTTGTTCTGTCTGGCTTGAGTGACTGGCAGAGAACGAGAGAAAGAGAGAGAGAGAGACTTGAGAGACATGACGCACCGGTTGCGCCTGTGTCCCTCTGGGTTGTCTTTCTCCCTGTCTCTCGTCGTCTTCCGGAACCGATGGTCCCCTAAAAGAGACATGACAACCCGCTGACTGGAATGCTTCAATTTGCAACAGACCCTGGATGCCAAGTCTGGCGGCTACACACCCGCTGACCTCCCAACAGTATGTCTTGTCCCCCTTCCTTCCCCTGCCCTCTCGCCCGCTTTGCTTGTTGTTCTTCGCTGACCCGGTCCTCCTTTTTCTTCTTCTCTTCTTTGCAGTGGAACTTCGACGGCTCCTCCACCGGCCAGGCCCCTGGCGACAACAGCGATGTCTACCTGAAGCCCGTCGCCGTCTACCCTGACCCCTTCCGTACCCAGGGCGGCGACAACATTCTCGTCCTCACCGAGTGCTGGATGTCTGATGGCACACCTAACAAGTTCAACCACCGCCACGAGTGTGCCAAGCTGATGGAGAAGCACGCCGCCCAAAAGCCCTGGTTTGGCCTCGAGCAGGAATACACCCTGCTCGACCTCAACGACCGCCCCTTCGGCTGGGTAAGCACACAAACCCCCTCCGGCCCCCCCTTTTCTTCTCCGGTTTTGATACACACAAAGACACGAGAGGTCGCTTACTCGCTGCTGACACTTGTCCTCTCTCCTCTTCCAGCCCGCCCACGGTTTCCCCGCCCCCCAGGGCCCTTACTACTGCGGTGTCGGCGCCGGCAAGGTCGTTCAGCGTGACGTCGTCGAGGCCCACTACAAGGCCTGCCTGTACGCCGGTATTAACATCTCCGGCACCAACGCCGAGGTCATGCCCGCCCAGTGGGAGTTCCAGGTCGGCCCCTGCGAGGGTATCGACATGGGCGACCAGCTCTGGCTCGCCCGTTTCCTGCTCCACCGCATCGCCGAGGTCTTTGGTGCTCGCGTCTCCTTCGCGCCCAAGCCCATCCCCGGTGACTGGAACGGCGCCGGTCTGCACAGCAACTTCTCTACTGAGGAGATGCGTAAGGAGGGTGGCATGAAGCACATCGAGGCTGCCATCAAGAAGCTCGAGGGCCGCCACAAGGAGCGTACGTATTTTGATCCCCTCTTGACATCATTATACACACCCAGCCATGAGCGTCTTTCCCCGCACAAGGAAAAGCTGACCTTTTTTTTCTTTTTCTGGGCAGACATCCTCGTCTACGGAGAGGGCAACGAGCTGCGTCTGACCGGCAGGCACGAGACCGGCGCCATCGACCAGTTCACATATGGCGTCGCCAACCGTGGCTCCTCCATCCGCATTCCCCGCGAGTGCGCCGCCAAGGGTTATGGCTACTTCGAGGATCGCCGCCCTGCCTCCAATGCCGACCCTTACCAGATCAGCGGTATCATCATGGAGACCATCTTCGGCGCTGTCGAGTAGAAAGTATACCTTTCTTTGGATCATTGTTTCCTGTTGTATAAGGGGAAGATTGTGCTGAGCAGAGAGACCTTACTGCGTACGGGGTGGGTGACAAGAGAGTGAGAGATGAGTCATTCGAGCGAGATCCATGGTTCTGGTTCTTTTTTCCCCCTTTTTACAATAAATCTGTTGCTTCTGGCCTGAGGGTGTAGCTATACAAGAGCAGTACGCGCGGGCAGATAATCCGTAAGGATTCGAGTTCGTGAGACTCGTAGCTGACCTGCATATGGAGAGATTGGAGGTTAGAATGATAGCCTTGTGTGCGTGTGTGTGTGTGTGCGCGTGTGTGTGGTTCACGAATAGCCCTGAACCGCGCCCCCAAAGCCAAGAGGCTTACCATGTCTTCGCAAATGGTTATGAAATGAGGCCGCATCATTAACTGCTTAGGTCGTCAGGCCAGCAGTCCGAAGCAGTCCGAGACGCAGGCAGGAGGATCTGACCCTGGGCACAGCACAGTAGCCTTGATCGTAATCAGCGCTTCCAAAGTTGCGAGTTAGAATCAGGCCCATGCCGCCGCTCCCTTGGTCGAGTCTTTCATCCTCTCTCTTTCAACTTCAAACACTTTTCACACACACGCACACAACTCTCTCTCTCTTTTTGTACATACCGGCACGACGGGCCACGTGTCCTGACGGCTCTCTTCGAGGCTGACTTCTAAATAAAAATAAAAATAAAAACACACAGCAGACCGTGATGCTGGCTGTGTTGGGTACGTGTAGCCAAAGAGACCACGCTATATGATTGATTACACTGCCACTTTGGGCCCCCTCCCCCCCCCCCTCTCCTCTCTTCCTTCGAAATCATATAATAGATCATCTGCTCGTTTGTGCGTGGATACACTGCTGGAGACCTCTCGCTGAACTGTCTCACTTGCGCTCTCGTCCTGAAAGGAAAAAAGAAAGAAAAAGAAAGAAACACTTTCTGTAAAAGAAGAAAGAAAATCTGAAAAGGGAAAGAAAAGAAAAGAAGAAAAAAAGGAGATGGGAAGAAAGGAAAGAAGAGGAGAGGGAAGAAGAAAGAAGGAAACAAGGACGAAAGAGGGAAAGAGAGGGGAGAACCGAAGAGAAAAGAATGAAGAAGAAAGAAGAAAGAAGAAAGAAGAAGAAAAAAGGATAAGCCAGCCGAGAATCTCTGCTAACTGGAACGCCAATGTGCTTGGTCAGTCGGCGACCGATTACCGACCTGCCTGCCTAGCAAGTAGGCAAAGTCCCCTTCACACCGTACGTGCTTTGCTTCGATTTGCCCTTCCTCTCCTCCTCCTCCTCCTCCTCCTCCTCCTCCCTCACCACCACTGTAACCTGTACCGACTAAGTATTTACTAAGTAGTCAGCATAAACCAGCCATACACCTGACAAGACTCGATGACTTCAGCGCGAGACGTCATGGGGAGAGAAGAGAGGGAACAGGGCAATACATGAAACAAACCCGAGGCCTATTTTTCTGGTAATAATAATTTATGACTCGAAATACGTAGCGTGGCAAGAAGTGTGGCTCAATGGGACCGACGACAATGTTGTGGAGCTTTACTATTCTTCTCCCCCTTCTCTCAAGCTTCTGTCCCCCTTCTTTTTGTGGTCATTTGTTTTTCTTGCATTGACCAGTATCGAGCTCTCCTCCGGTAAAGGGGAACCAGTCTGAGACAAGGCCCCAGAGCAGTTTTTGCCGAGCCTCGAGCTTGGTGAACAAGACTGGCACTTTTTTTTTTTTTTTTTTTTTTTTTTGGTGGTCCGTCGTTGTGTTCCGTTGGCGTACATCAATCATCATGATCATGATCATCAACATCATCAGGCCAAGCAGGGTCTTTAATCTGGCGTTGCCGGTGCCCAGCCTAGTATCTGGGTCCCGGAAAGCCAAGTAGGGGGAACTGCTGTCTTGCCCGTATTCGACAGTCAGGGAGAGGCGTTTCGGAATAAAATTGACCCCACGACTATTGATTTTTCTTACCAAGGATAGTCATTTCCTTTGCGTAAGTGCTGTAGCCGACGAGGCTCGGCTGCCCGCGGCTGCATACTTGGCACACAGAAGAGAGATGGTAAGCCTCACGGGCGGCTGGCGCGCTGTGACATTGCAAAATTTTTAACACCCCGTACCACGGTAGTTGAACCTTGTCCCGGGAGTGAGCTGGTCAAAAGGTTGTATTTAGACATCCGATTCGGAAGGCCCAATAGCAGAGGGTTGTGCTGTTCCACCCCCTATGCCATAGGAGAAGAAATAATACCAATCAAATAGTAGCTTGCAGTCTAGTGTAAGATGATGACAATTGACCGTGCCCAAGGAAATAGGGTTCAAATCTCAGCAGGGTAGACGAGCCATGGCACATGCCTCATGACCAAGCTGCGGAGGTGTCAAAATGGTGTCATCTGGAGAGCCAGCATCTGCTAGCTAAGCTCCACACAAGCAAAATAAGAAAAGGATTAGTCGACGCCTCATCCCAAGGCACCGACCCACTTGAATACCAGTCAGTCCTACCTCCAAGCTTCCTCGAGGTTTCTCCCATCGACTTGCTCTCCGCAGCCACAATGATCGACTCTCGCCCTCACACCACATGTACTGATGCCAACACTGGTTGTCTTAAGTACCAGAGATCGTTCGGCTTGATCAACTGGGGATGGCTTCTTAATTTGTGCGTGTGGGGAATGGTGATGGGTTTTTGGTTTGGCAGTACTGTCCTCTCCAGGAAGCGCTCGCCTGGACGATGGTGTGCAATCATCATTTTCACCCTGATTGGGTGTTCTGATGATGCCCTGGGCGTGTGTGTTGTTCTCTTCGACAAAGTGCAAAGTGCACCGGGGCGTTCGAGCATGGAATGGTGGAAGCTCGCTGGCTAGTCCTACTATGGCCACGGTCTGCTGAGGATTCTGGGCTGTAATGACCGTGTCCAAATTGGTCCCACTCATTGGGTTAATAAGGCGAGAAAGAGATTTCTGATGATACCGAATAACGGAGTGCCCGTGTCCAATAGAGGGTCTCTGGGAGTTTCGACTTGTGCTTCGTCTCGGAGACCAACTGCTCCTCTTCGCACTCGCCTTGTATTTTTTATTTATTTAGAAAATTCTTTTTGGGGGGCAAGAGGAATACAGAGACGCGCAATCCCTTGTTGGCCTTCTGCTGCTCATCGTGTTCTCGGCCCCGTCCGTTCCTTTCCGTTCCGCACCTCCCCATCGGACTCGGCGTACAGGGACTTCCCCTCTGCCAATTTTGTGTCTCCCGATCCTCACCCCGCCTCATTCTTTTTGATAACATGCTTCATCTGAAGCTGTCTCGCCCAATAACTGCTGTGTTCCCGCTGGTGCTTCTTCTAAGCCTACGCCTGCCTCGAACGGTCCTCTTTCTTCAGCACTCAGTTCTGGGGCTCTCTAGGCGCGTGTCTGTGGCTGCGTGGCCGTACTAGTGATGTATCCAAGGGGAGCGGGTTGTGCGTTGGTGGCGGGGACGTAGGGCACGCCGGGGTTAGCGACCTTCTCCCTGAGCTCCCAGTATTGGCCGCCCTGGTCCGTGACGACGACCTCCATGAGAGAGTACTTGAGGACACCCCCTTCAAAGTACGGCACGTAGATGTCCCTGGGCTGGGCATCCATCTGGACCTGGGTGTGGGCTGGGATCTGAATAGTATCCCGACCCTCAGCCTGGTGGTTCAGGGAGGAGAAAAAGTGATGGTTAGTTATGTCTGCGTTCCTGAGGAGAGAGAGATGTGTGGAAGGGGAGAAACATCTCGTAGGGACGATCAAGTCGGGGGGGCAGAAGCTCACAAGGCAGTTGGCACAGGGTGAATTGTGGACGTAGACCCAGTTGCTGCAGTTGTGTGTGTAAAAATATTTACACCTGTACTTGTAGAAACCGCCGCTCCCGCTCCCGCTCATGATGATGGCTGTTCAGCACTGTTGAACAGTGCAAGGGGGGGGGGACCGAATCAGGCTTTTCTCTGGTGATGTGACAAAGGTTCCTGTAGCCAATGATCCAAAACTCTTGTGAAAAGTTTTGGATGCAACAAGAAAAGGAGGTAATAACAGACAGAGTATGCCTCAAAGAGAAGAGAGAAAAAATATCCAAGAAACAAAAGACGACAAAAACACAATTTTTGAGGCCGTTAAAGGAGAAAATACTGAGCCACGAGAGGAGAGATGATGCAGATTAAAGGCGGGAAGCAGATGGATAGGATGCCGACGACGTGGCTGTTGAGGAATTTTATATGAACGACTTGCCTCACCTTCCAGCATCGAGGCAAAAGGTTAAGGTTGCCCGTGTGTGGTTCGGTTCGAGACGGAGGAGGACGAATTAAGTGTGCAAGGAACAAGGGTCGAGAGCGGCATCTGTCAAAGGGTCGAGAAGGGTTGGCCAGTGGGCTCTTCCGTGCCCCGAGGTGGGGATGAAGATGGAGAGAGGTGTGTGGGTTTGGATGCAAACGTCGATCCGGATGGATGGTGGGATGGCATATGCGATGTACGTAGACGTAGACGAACTATGCTACCATAGCATCAGTGTACCCCCCCAAACCAAAAACCAAAACCAAAAAAAAAAAAAAAAAAAAAAAAAAGGTGGGTGTGTGTGTGTGCAATTGAAGCAGAGATCTCAGAGGAAGTGGGATAGAAAATATCCAAAAAGAAGAAGAAAACAAGGAAGGACAAGGCGACAACAACCCGTTTTTTTTTTTCTTTCTTTTTTTTTTCGACTCAGCTATCTGCAGTCGACAGTCCACCCGTGTGTGTATGGGTGTGTGTTTCTGTGTGTGTGTGTGTGTGGAAGAAGAAAAAAGACATGGAGCAAAGAGAAGAAGAAGAGAGAAAAAAAAATATAATGAAGAGGGGGGGAGAGAGAAGAGAGAGAGCGAAAGAAGAAAAAAAAAACAAAAAAAAAAAAGGAGGACCAAAAAGGGAAAGAGAGAAAGAGGAAAGGTCGCCTGTGTCGGGGAGCTAAGGATTGGTTGACATTTTCACTAAAACATTTCCTAACACCCCCCCACACCTTGGAACCATCAATTCGTCCCTACCCGCACCCGCCATAAGCACAACAGTGCAGTAGCCAGCTCCGCCGAGCCTTACTCTGTTGGGGGGGATGCCTCCTTCCCTGCCTGCCAACCAGCCAGCCATCATCACACCACGTTTTTATTAAGATGATCCCGCTATACCGAAGTGAATACCATAGCCAGACAAGTTTGTACTTGTGTACCGTGTCCGCCGGAATGTGGGGCTTGTGCGTTTGTGTGTGTGTGTATGTGCGATGCGGAGAAAGGCGAAAAGGAACATGAAAAGGAAATGGAGGCTGAGGGGAAGACGGAGAAGAAGAAAAGAGATGGCGTGCAGATCCACCGTGTCAGGATATAATGGGCGGTGGAAAAATCGTGGGAGGCGATTGTACCTTAATATCACTACTACTACCATAGTACACACAACCATGGTACATGGTACATGGGTGAGTGACGTTATGGCTCGTATATCCTCCTCCTACATATTGCATGTGCGACATGCGGCTGGCCCGTTCTGATGTGTGTTGCCTGCGCCTTTGTTTCTCGCTACCAGGGGTGCACGACCAGTCAGAGGCGACAGAGAACCCAAACGCGGGGACGATCGTGTGACGACGGCCTGTCTGATGGATATTTGGCCTCGAGACTCCCCTCCAATGAGATGAACTGCTGGTATATCGAGAGGCGGGAGGGACCAGGACCAGGGCCAGGGCCAGGATGCGCGGTATCGTCGGCTCCAGGACGCCGAGCCGTGAGGTGGTTGACCAGAATTTGCTGGCGGAATGTTGAGGTGAAAGAGGGAGGGTAAGCGAAAGGGGGGGGGGGAGGGAGGGGGGGGGGGGGGGGGGGGGGGGGGAGGGGACTGAAAGGCAAAGACAAGAGGCAGAGAAAGTTGCCTCTTTCCCCGT
>JACWRQ010000492.1:6393-27599 GCA_014849955.1 Cryphonectria carpinicola | reverse complement strand
TTTCTTCCTTTTTTTTTTCCTTTTTGCTCTGTCCCCGTGGGGGGTGGGCCCTCGGCCCCCCCGGGTCCCCCCCCCCCTGGCCCCCGGGGGGCCTTCCCCCCCCCCCCCCTTTCCTCCCCCCAAGATCAATTACAATAAGGTGTCGCATGCTCTCTCTCTCTCTCACACACACACACACACACACACACACTCACTCACAGGCACTTTGACATGCCCACACAATAACTGGCAAGACCAGTCTCATTCAAGGGCTTCCTTCTCTGCTCTCAACCCACCCCCTTTTTAATCCCTTCCTCCTCACCCTCCCCATCTCATTGGCTGCTCATGCAGTAACCTCCTCTGATTCATCAGTCTGAGCATCATGATGTCCATTGCCCAAGGCGCTAAATCCTTCCAGACAAAGGCAGGCCTCTTCATTGTCTTGCCCGCCCACCTCACTGGTGGGAATGGATGTTGGCGCCGTTGCCGTTGCCGCTGTTCTCTCAAATCTCATCACACAAATACCACATACCCCTATTCAGAGCCACAGCTGGTTAGAAAATGTTGATTCAAAGCAAACTCAATTCTCGCAACATATAGACCACACCATTGTAGGCCCCTTTGTAACGCCATTACTTTTCCCCCACAATATCTTTCCGAGCCATTGATCTTGATGAAAATATCCTTGGGCGATGGGAGAAAATCTCTTGTGGGACGTTCGGACGAATCAGTGCCCGATCGTTCGCTCGGATCGACCCTCGACCCTGGCCACATGTCCCCGTCTATTCGTCATCGCTCTCCTCGTCAACCTCCATCCCTTCAGACACCGTGACCTCAAACCCAGGCTCCTGATCCACCCCAACATAGCTGTCGCTCATCAGGAAGAGCTTCAGCTCGTGCTTCCCAGGGGTGGGCACCGTGAACTCCAGCTTGACCTTCAGCTGGCGGCCCACCGTGACACGCTTGATGGCCAGGAGCGTCTTGGAGCTCTCATCACCCACGACCAGCCACCAGTTCTCCGCCTTTTTGGCTGGGTAGAACGGCGCGTGGACCACGAGGTCGACCTCGTCATCCTCCTCCACCTCACGCTCAATTTGAATGTTGAGGAACGCTGGTTCGCCAGCGTGCAGGTTCTCGGGATCCTCGACCTCAAACTCGAGGGAGATGTCGGGGTATTTGTTGTTGGTGAACATGGCAGCCTCGGACAGTTGCTTCTGGGACAGAGCCAGGGCCTTGATAAGCTCGCCGTATTGAGGGTTTTCCTCGGGGTTCATCGCCTCCATAAAGTCGTAGATATCCTTGATGCCGAATTTGTTGGCCACCTTGACAACCTCCAAAGTGAAGTGAGGAATCTGCTTGAGCGGGCTGTCGCGATCCCACATGCCCTGGACCACCATCTGTGACATCTCCATAGCGTTCATGGCATTGAGGTGGCCATCCGAGGAGAGAATATCAACAGTCGCGCTGAGGAGGCTGATGACCTTGGTCAGGATGACTTCCTGATCCTTGGCCAGGTCGATCGGCAGCTGCATCCTGGAGAAGTGGGCTTGCAGCAGCACGAACGCCTTGAAGTGTGGTGAGTCAAAGTCGGGCTGGGACATCTTGACCGGCACGCGATCATAGATGCGCCGCAGAAGACTGTCCTCGTGCCTGCGGATCTGGATGGCCTCGAATTCGGTCGCCGATGTCACGATTTCAAGTATGCCCTTGAGCTTCGTGCGCGCGCTGAGCGAGAGCAGGAAGGTCTGCATGGTGATGTAGGAGATGTTGTAGTAAGCACCGATCATGGCCGCGTTCTGAGGTGTCACAGACCCATCCTCTTCGTCGAACTCGATGATCTTTGACTCGTCAAGTTCCTTGAGGGTCGTCTCAACAAGGTCTGACAGGTACTGGCTAAGCGCGTCCTGCGTGGTATCGAGCAGGCTGTAGAAGCTCGGGTTGGCCAGCAGGCGGCGGTAGAAGTACGTAAACGTCATCCAGTTGATGGCGTCGTCACCAGACTCAATCATGCGGGTGCTGATCTCAGTGACGAAAGCGTCATGCAAGTACGAGTGGAGGTGCGACTCGACTGGCAGCGCTTCGTTGAGGAACTTTTTGTAGTACTCTCTCTTCACCCCCGGGACCATGAGGACACCACGGCCCCGACCGTCCGCCGATGGTCGCAGAGCCTTGCCAAACATCTGCAGAACGTCGGTCATGGGGTAGTCCACGTATCGGTGCTCACGACCCTCGAAGTATTGGGTGCCCATCACAATGACAAGGTGGGCGGTGCAGTCGAGTTCCCAGCAAACTTCACGAGATGCCACCAGGACCTGTATGGCGCCGTTGTCGTACAAATACTTGACGATCCGCTTGTCGTCGGTGCTGAGGGCCTCGTGGTAGTAGCCGACACCATGGGACAGGGCCTCGGCCAAGGCTTCCTCGTGTACACGATCAAGGAGGGGTCGGATCTGCTGGACGTCGACGTGAAGGAACCGGTCCTCGTCGTCCTCGGCCAGACACGCCGTGAGAATGTCTCTCGTCGTAGCTCGTGTCTGTTTGCGGTTGGGGACAAAGACCAAAGCAGGCCTGTCTGGAGACATCTGGGTGATGGCCAGGTATGTCGGTTTGGCCATCGCGAGCATGAGAGATGGGAAATGAGGAATGGTGTACGACTGGATGTGGAGCTCCAACGGAATGGGGCGCACATGTGGACTGAAGTTGTAGATGTCGTGCTTCTTGGCGTCGATCCATTCGCCCACATCTCTGGCATTGGCGAGTGAGACTCCGAGGCCGACGATCCTCATTGGCTTTTCCGTCTGCGTGCGGATGTAGTGCATCCTGGACACTATGGTCTCGTAGACGTAGCCCATAGAGCCACCCAGTAATTGCAGCTCATCAGCAATGAAGAGCTCGATGGCCTGCACATTCTTTCTTCTCTTCCATTGCCTTGACAAGACATCCCACTGGATTGGCGTCGCCAGGATCAGATCACCCTGCTCGAGCAGCTTGAGATCGGCTGCGGTCTCGCCAGTCAACTTGACGATGTCCTTGCCGCCTCTCAAACCAGAAAGGCGCTTCTGCCAGTCCTGGAACCTGATATTCACAAGTTCTTGGAAAGGTGCGACATAGACAGCGCGTCCAGCATCAGATTGAGACCAGTGGCGGAGAAGTGCAAACTCGGCGCACACGGTCTTGCCGCTTCCTGTCGGCGCTCCCACAAAGACATTGTTGTCTGTGGAATAAAGAGAGTTGAAGGTCTGAGTTTGTATCTTGTTGAAGCGATCCCACTGGGGATACAGCGCAACGTACTCCTTCACCTTCAGCGCGGATGCTGGAAGAGGCTGAAGGTCGAGAAGCTCCGTGTGAGGAGGGAACTTCTCTGGGAGGATGAGTTTCTGGAACGAGACAGCGATCCTGGTCTCGGAATGCATCCATCGGTCGGAAACAACAGAAATGAAATAATTGGGGGGCATAGGATCAACAATGGGGACAGTGAAGTCGACGACATGCTCATTCGACTCCGCCTCAGCGTAATCTTTGCGTAGGAGGAAAGTGTCGTGGAACAACATCTCCTCGCCGTCGCAATCCTCCACGAGAATCCAGAAGCTTTCCGCGAGTCCGTGTATCTCCTCGTCCCACTCGAAGTTAGGCGTGATCGTCAGCTCGACGCGTAACATGGACCTCGTCAAGGGTTGGATCTGTGCTTGAACCTCGACTCTTGGGAACTTGTTGACAAACCCAACAACTGTTCGGCCTGCCTTGGGCATTCCCAGAAGCTCCCCCATGCGCGGAGGGTCGAGATCGAAAAAACTACTCCACGGAACCTCCGTCCGCTCTGCCTTCTGCACAATGTCTCTTGGGCAGTTGTGGAACTGCCGCAAGGGTGTCATGGTGGGCCACATTCGCTTCTCCGCCATCTTGCAGAGATTCAGAGCCGTCTTGGCGACAGAAGCCCAGCCCTTTTTCAGGGCAATCTCAAAGATGGCCCGCAGAATACGCCCTGCGGATTGCGTGACGTAAACCATATCAGCCATCAAGGCCAGGCCGTCAAGCCTTAGACGAGAGATGTACGCTTGGAGAAGCACATTGATCTTGCAGTGCGCCTCTTCGATGCTCTCCTTCACGGGTATTGGCACCCTGGTCAACAATTTTGCGATCTCGAGCTTCTCCTCTTGCCGGACGGGGATGTACTTGAACTCGGCACTCAGTGCAAAGACTCGGAAAAGCTCGATGTTGGTGATGGACGGCTGGATGAGGTTGTTGTACGTCTCCATGGACCCGTGGGTGATGTAATAGTGCGACGCGATCCGCCCGAGCTCGGTAGCCTGCATCTTGCCGGTCTTCTCGTCGTACTTGATCAAGTTTGCCTTCCGCAGGACATGTGCCGCAGAATGAATGAGGTCCACCCGCTTTTGCTCCAAGCCCTCGTCGTCTTCGTACTCAACGCCGACACTGTAGAGGCCAGGTGACCTGAGCATCCTCACGAACAAATACGTGTAGCCCAGCCAGTCGACACCTTCATCACGAGTTCGTACATTACCTAGCACGACCTCTGCATTGAGATTATCCACCAAGCGGCTGACAAGCTGACTCTCAATGGGAAGCTGCTGATTCATAAGAGACAAGTAGTACTGCATCTCTCCTTGGCTGGTGATGATGATGCCTTCGCCAAAGGTATCATACTGAGGTCGACCCGCACGGCCCAGCATTTGCAGGACGTCTTGGGGGCTGAGTTCCACCCAGCTACCCTTCTCGGGAGAGTAGACTTGCGTGCCTTTGATGATGACGGTGTGTGCGGGCAGATTGACGCCCCAAGCGAGTGTTGCTGTACAGACGAGAACCTGTATGTGTCCATCCGCGAATAGATCTTCCACATCAGTCCTGTCTGCGCGGCCCATACCGGCATGATGGATACCAAGACCATAAGGAAGTAGGTCCTTCAGATCTTTGTCCGTAGCTTGGTCTGAAGCCTCCTGCAAGATCTCGCGACTGCCGACGTCGCTCTTCAAGATCTGGTTGATAGTGTCCATCTCCATTGCCTTGTCACGGATGTACTTGGCAGTCTTTGCCGTTTCTTTCCGGGAATGAACGAAGATCAACATCTGGTTCCTGTTCTTGCCCACGTGCTCCAGAACTTTGTTGTATGTGACGTCGTTCATGACCTTGAGCTGCTTGATGGCTTTCCTCTCCGTGACACCAATGAACTCCTGTCGCAAGGGACAAGGCCTGTATGTGCCATCGAAGTGGAACATGCCCTTCTCGGGATCAACCCGGAGAAAGCTACCGACATCTCGGTAGTTGGGCAGGGTGGCCGACAGGCCGATGATTCTCACCGGTTCGCCTGTCTGTTCCGTCTTTCGGATGGTTCGACTGACGATGCTCTCAAGGACAGGCCCACGATCGTCGTGAAGAAGATGGATCTCGTCAATGCAGATCAGGCGCACGAGATTGGTGTAAGAAGTATCGGTCGCCTTGCGGGTGATGACATCCCACTTCTCGGGCGTGGTGACGATCACTTGGGTTTCCGCAATCTGCTGCTTGGTAAGTTGACGATCACCCGTCAACTCCGATACCTTGATCCCATAGGGCTCCAGCCGTTTGCCAAAGTTGCCTACTTGCTCTTGCACCAGGGCCTTCAGAGGAGCGATGCTAACAATCTTGAAGGCGTCCAGGTCAATCTCTCCCGTCTCTGGATCTCTGTGCTTGCCGATCTCCCGCAGCATGGCCAAAAACGCCACGTTCGTCTTTCCAGACCCTGTCGGAGCACACACAAGCATGTTGCCATCGTCTTCGAAAGCGGATGGATAGCATCTGGACTGAATCTTGTTGAGAGACTTGACGGTGCTGAAAGGCTCCCGAGCCCACTCCGGCATCTCGGAAACAGGGATCAGGTTATCGCTGGGGTCATTGCGCTTCTTGGGAGGCGGGACGTGAATCTCTTCATAGCCTTTGCCGGCTCGTTTCGTAGAGCCCTCTGGCAGTCTGACCTTCGGATTTGTCATCAGGTGATTCCCTTGGTCAAAGACGAGATTGTCCAGGTTGATCAGCTTCTTCGGTTGCAGCCCGCCGATCAAGTGAGACTCTGGGCGTTCCGGCTTCACCTCTTCCTTGAACTCGGCCTTATCGATGTCCATCTTGATCTCCAGCTTGCCCTTCTTCTCATCGCCAGTCTTACCACGGAATTCATCGAGAATCCACTGCAGGCCCTCGGAAGCCATTTCGCGCTCGATGACCTCACGCGCTTGTGCATTCTCGGCGCGGGCCAGTCTGGTGAGCCACACGACCTTCTCTCTGTTTGCGATGAGCTCCTGAACGACCTCGTGGTGCTCGTAGTCGAACAGCTCCATGAGGTCATTTTCAATCTCTCTGAGTTGCTTTTCGTCACCACCCTCCTCGTCTGGCTCCCCAGACAAAATGTGCAGAGCTTGTATGGTCTTGTCGTGTTGTATGTGAGCATCAGGATAGAGTCGTCCTATTTGTCGCTGTAGCCAGAAGGCATCGATCTGGAAGGCGGGAATGTAATTGGCGTCGTTGGTCTTCTTCTGCGCCTTTCCGCGTGCTGGAGCCGAGTCGATGATCATGGCATCCCCATCAGCTAAGCCTGCCTCTTCTTCGTCTCTATCCTCGCCAGCGCCGCCGCCTGCTGCTTCCTCCTCGGAGCCTGGACGATCTTCTTCGTCTTCGTCTTCGTCTTCCGAAGAGTCCTCACGGACTTCGTCGACAATGCCATCGCCGTCCTCATCCTCATCCTCGAATGCAACTGCGACACCTTGACGGTCGTCGATCTCACCCTCGTCCTCAGCAGCTGCCATCTCCTCGTCGTCATCTTCTGCGTCGAAATCTGTGATTTTCTTGCCCAGGTTCATGAGCTCGTTGAACTCTTTTGGACTCAAAGTGACGCCGAGAAGATCATCAACCTCTTTCTTCTTGTCGAAATCCTTCAGATCTTCATCCTTGAGGTACTCCAGTGTTGCATCAGCAGCACTGCGCACTACCTCCTGTGGTACATCACCAAGGTTGTTGGCCACGATGGTCAAGATCAGGTCAAACGTCGCTCTTGTCGCCTGGGTCCGCGGTCTGTACCGGAGTCCTTCTACCAGAGCGTCAGCCCCTGACAGAATGCTTCCTCCTCTCGACAGGTCCGCGCCCTTCTTCTTCTGCTGCTGTCGCAGGATGTCCTCGCCCTCACGGACGTTGCCTCTCTCCACAGCCGGCAGGTTCAGCTTCTTCTGTCTCGGGGCAGAGTCGCGAGCAACGCGTGCGCCCATGTCCGTGATCGAGAGACGTCCGGCCAACGATTCTGGGTCGCCAGTTGCTTCGTCCGTCCGTCGCGTCACGAACCGGCGGTCCGCCTGGAGGACCAGGTTGGACATCGCCGAGTACTTGTACTGCGACACATCGCGTTGATAGTTTTCGCCAGACATCTTGACGGCGGCGTCGAATATGAAATTGTTGTGGAGGGTGTCCTCTTTTTCTCCCCCCCTTCTCGAGGCGCGACAGGTTTGGTTTTGTAGCTCTAGGCAGAGGCGTCGGTCGCCACTAGATGGTGGCGGGTGATCCGTTGACCTGGCGCGCCGAAGGTCAGAGATTCGATCAGGTCATTACAGCTCCAAATTGGGCGAAGGAAAGCTGTGCCCAGAAGGAGAAGGGTGTATCACAGGAATTGCTGAGGTTGTTGCCGAGATTGAAAAGATGTCAGTGAGAAACAGTCGTCGCGAAAATGAAGTTCACAGTTGCAGGGATGCAACTACTACTGTATAGCACAGCTGAATCAGCAGGACCCACTGGACCTGTACGTCTTTACCGCATACTCGGTTACTATGAGAATAAACAAGACTCTCTTGGAAAGAAAACATTCTCCTTTGTGAAATTATTTGTTTCACGCCTATACTCTCAGATTACCGGCTACATGCCTGTGTGCTCCTATTTCCAGTCATGACACTGGTGCTAAGTGATTCTCACGGCAACACACCACAGCAATAATGGCAAATGAGACGACCCAGACCATCCAAACGGCGCTGGAGCAGTATGTGCGGCCTCGCGAGGAAGCAGAGCACATTCGGAGAGTCCTGGCCTTGAATTTGCAATCATGCCACGAGAATGGCCCCAAAAACGGCCCCTTGGCGTTGGTAGAGCCAGACTGTGTCATCAAAACAACGGATGCGCGCGGGCTTCAGAGGGACTATCTCAAGGCGCTGCACGCGAACATCAAGGCACAGAGGGCATACGATGAAGCGGTCAACCAAAGTCGAATGGCGAAGGAGGCCAAATCTGGCAGTGAAAGGAGTCTGAATAACGCTAGCAGGCTGGAGGAGCACGTCGCCATGATCAAACTCAGGCGGAAGCAGGAAAGGTTGCAGAGCGTTGAGAAGTACCTTGACCTCCTCAGCCAGAAACCGGCGGCCGATCCCAAGTTCCTACAGGCTGAGGATGTTTTCAAAGACACTCGACGCCTGCCCGAGGTCCCCAAAGCTGTCATCAGCGGCTTTACAGTGGATAAGGGCGCCGCCAAAACAGACCTCAAATCCCTCGTCGGCCGACTGGAGAAGGCGGTGCTGCGCTCCAAGCTGTTACTCAAGAAGGAAGAACAGCTGCTCGAGGAGGTAAAGTCCCGCTCGACAGCAACACCTGGCAAGATCAGCCATGGGGATAAGTCGGCCGCTCTCAGTGCGACGCGCAACGAGCTCATCACGTGGATGGAGACGGAGCTCGGGAAGACATCCGCGGCGGATGATGGTCAAGAGGACGGAGCAGACGGGCACGGCAGAAGTCCAACAAAAATGGACAAGGCGCACATGGATGAACAGGTTGCATTGATCAAAGACGAATATGCCACTTACGTTGCTGAACGCAAGGCCCTGATCCAGCTAGCCGCGCAAAGTCCTCAGCTCACAATCAGGCCGCCCAAAGAGACAAAACAAACCGCTCAACCAGGAGAGAAACTACCTGCGCCATCGGACCACCTCATCACACCCTACATCCGAAGCCTCCTATCCGTCGCACATGAGCAGAAGGCATCGATCGCCCAGAAGGCTCATCTCAACGATGTTCTCGCAAATCAGACCGAAGTAATCGGTCGCGCGTTAACTCGTCTCACCGAAGAGAGTCAGTTGCTACCGGAACACCCGACTCGGGGACACCAGGGGCGCTCTGGCAGCAACCTTTCTGAGAAGCGTGGTGACAACATCAGTGTTCGCGTTCGGCCTTGGGTGGCGGCTGCTGATTCAGCCAAGCTCTCGACTTTGGAGGCTGTAGCGGAGAAGATCGAGGAAGGACAAGTGGCGCTGGAGGGATCGACGAAACATCTGTGCGAGATTGACCAGCTGCTAGGACGAAATTCTGCCCAGAGAGACGAGGCTGTGGACGAAGATAGTACGATGGACGATATTTGGTTGGCCGAGACGGCAAGCCCGAGGAAAGGATCGAAGGCGCCCCTGAGTAGTAGAGGTGATACCTCCCAGGAGCGCGGAGACGTCTGGTCAACCTTGAATGGAGGTCTGGGTCTCATTAATTCCGGGGACTACCCTCGGGAATAGCTGCGTATTATCTAGCAAAAACCTGTATAAAAAGCTGACCAGTTTGCTACCATCCTCAGAAACGCCAAGTATGCCCACCGCCGTTTTTACCTGTCACCTATGCAGCCGGGTATCACCAGAGAGAGAGACCTTTGATTTTCAGAGTCGCATCATTTGCTGTCCGCCCTATCGCCCAGCCATGATGCTTGATGTTCGGAGTGACAGATCCAGGATTGTGAGATGCTCGTCCGCACCGTCCACCAAACGTTTGTCGATCTCGGAAAAGACCATGACAATCTGGTTCTTTTGCACGTCTGGAATCGTTTCGTCGTAGACGATTGCCTGGTACAGCTGGTTGACCACCTGGCCCGCACTCCAACCATCGGCGACCATGTCCTCCACGACCTTAGAAACAGCCGAATACGTCTCGCCAGCCGAGGCTGGTCGGATCGCCTCTACCAGCCGGTCGATGGTGGCGCTCGGAATCACACCTGCAATGTCCTCCACGATTCTGACCGTGACCGGTTTGGAGTCTACATCCATCTGATCGCCCTGGTTGCCCACAGCAGCACCGGCACCGACAAGTCGCGCCGCACTCTGCAGGAAGGTAATGGCTTTTCGCAGGTCACCCTCGCTGCACCGAATCAGCGCATCCACCGCACCATCCTCCAGCGTCACGCCTTCATTCTCGGCAATCTGCTCCAGCCTCTTCTTCGCGTTTCCTTGATCCAAGCTCTTGAAGCGAAACTTGCTGCACCTACTCGCCAGCGGGTCGATGATGCGCGTGACGTAGTTGCAGATCAGACAGAACCGCGTGATCTTGCTGTATGTCTCCATCGTTCGGCGCAGCGCACTCTGCGCATCCTGCGTCATGCTATCGGCCTCGTCGAGGATGATGATCTTGAAGGGCGGGCAGGGGTAGCGGTCCTTGTAGCCGGGCGGAGGGCTCGTCAGCTGCATGCGCGCAAAGTCTTTGACTTTCTCTCGGACGATGGAGATGCCGCGCTCGTCGGAGGCGTTGAGTTCGAGGACGCGCTGCTTCATGAATTCGGGTCCGTAGAGCTCCTTGGCGAGGGCAAGGATCGTAGAGGTCTTGCCAGTTCCGGGCGGGCCGTAAAAGAGCATATGTGGTAACTAAAAAGGCGTCAGCCAGGATTGTAAGCGGGAAAAGACACGGCGCCTCGTGGCGCCTCGTGGAAACAAGATGGCAGCGTACATTCGATGCCTGGAGGGTCCGTTGCAGGACAGTGATCGTGTGGTCTTGCGCGGTGACATCGTTGAGGTTCTTTGGACGACTGGATTCCGTTATTATTGATATCTGCTACTCCAGCAGGAACCGTCAGCCTGCAGGGCAACATACTATTTTTCCACCCAAGGCTGAGCTCTTGGGGTCTCTGGGCCCTTCTTCTCAAGCTTGCTCGAGCCGTTGGCAGCAGCAGCTTTCCTGGCCTTGAGGTCAAAGAAACTAGCCATTTTTGGCAGTTGCAAATTTGATTATTCAATCCAGCTATGATGATTCAGTGATAGGTGGTCGTATGAATGGGAAGGAGAGAGATGATGGCTGGGGTTGGACGAGTTTTGTCTGGTGTCAGTGCTGATGTGCAAATGGGAGAAAGCCAATTTACGCGTTGCAACCATCAGCAACGCGTCTCGAAAAAAGCCCCGCCGCCTCTGCACAGTAGACACAACCACCCTGGCAGTGTCTGGGGAAGACGTGCAGGGATCCCCCTCAACCAGCTTCAGCCTCAACAGGCTTGATTTGGGGTTGGACATTGTCCCTACAGAGAAAAAAACCTTGACTTCATTTATTACTGTAGGGCATTATTATCTATTACTTTGAGGATATGGAACTTCCAAGCACCTGCCTTCTATGCTGTGTGGCCCTTGATATACTGAATGTGTTCTCCCAACAATTAACCAACCTTCTGGCCAAGTAAGTACTGTAGAAAGGGAAAGACATCTCACTGAGTCACACATTTCAAGACAAGCATGAAAGAATGGTCCTGAGGTACAGGAGGCAATGCGACAAATTTTCTTTGCAATACATAGTATGCAGGGTACTTAAGCTGCCTTGATGTTCTTCATCACAAGCAGGTAACCCATGAATTTGCCTTCTACAGACTATGCAGGGTTCCTGAGTGGTCCGCTTGCCTAATCCCTGCCACTAACGACACGGAGCCAAGCTGCCAAGGAGCCTCAAACTGCTAGTCCTCAGCCTCTGTGGTACCACAACATACACCCCACTTTCCTCCTCCTCTTCTGCACTCCAACCTGCAATCCAGAGCATTCTCGACGTTGAGCTGACCATCTCGATCATACTTATGATAACCATCACGCCTACCTTGTACTGATAAGTAGCCGCCATGGCTGATCAGTCCATCATCAGAATCACTAAGGCATGTTCTGCCGCACTGCGGGGTTGCACCAAGCTCAGCGCTCTTGGGCTGGGCTGGGCTGGGCTCGCCTGATCTGCCCTCCACCTCGCGATGCTAACTCTCAGCGGTGTTTGTAGGAGCTTGGCGACCTCCAGAAGAATGCTGACCTCTGTATGCGCGATGAACACCTGCCTGCTGCTGCCCAAAGCTGGAAACGCTGACATGTGCTTAGCTCTGGCCGTCGCCTGCCGTGATGCTGATGTTCGCAACATTAGGGCTGTCATCATCGGTCCGCATGAGACTCCCTACGAGTTCGGCTTCTTCGAGGTTGGTGTTGACAAGATTTAATATGTCCAGGCAAGGAAGAGGCTGACAAGAAACAGTTCACCTTTAGGTTTGGTAAAGGTCAGCTTCTATGGGACTAGCCATCATGTTGGGACACACCAATAACATCTCCATGCAGAATACCCTCGAAAAGCACCTTCTGTGAATGCGATCACCACCAACGGAGGCCGTTGTCGATTCAACCCCAACATCTACGCTGGAGGCCGAGTTTGCCTGTAAGTGCTAGTGGTCCCTGGGTGTATCTTTTTTTCTTCTCTCGACCTTCCTCTTGCTAATTGCGACGCGATCCAGATCAATCCTCGGGTATGTTATACACGGCGAAACGATACTCTGTGCCAACCACTGAAAATAAGCGTAGGACATGGCGGGGCGAGCCTGGCGAGGAGTGGTCTGCTGCACAAGGCCTTGAATCCATCCTCCTGTCCATCCAGAGCCTGATGTCGTCGAACCCATACGAGAACGAGCCTGGTTTCGAGGACGCACGTGAGACCCAAGATAAGAAGAATCAGAAGGACTACGTCCAAAAGGTGCCGTCTTGTCACACACGCGGTATGACGACAAATCTGGTGGCTAATTCCTTTCATTCTGCTAGATCCAGCACGAAACTCTTCGGATCACGGTCATTCAGCGCCTCGAGGAATATCTGGGAATCGGTGCTGATGGCAACGTCACCCCTCCCGTAACCACCGAGGATGAATACGACCCTGACTTTGACCCTACCGACGAAGGCATGACTACCTTTGAGCCTTTCAAAGACTTGTTCAAGCGTCGCTTCCTTTGGTACTACGAGTCATATCTGGCCGCCATCCACAAGGCTTCCAAGGATGTCAAGGAAGGTCAGGCGTTCGCCAGAATGCCTTTCGAGGGCGGTGGCAACCAAATGGACGGCAAGTTCCATTATGGCGAGCTTGAGAAGCGACTGAGAAACATCAAGAAGGTTCTCGACGAGGAGCCCCTCATCTGGGCCGCCCTAGGCAAGGAAATCGAGCAGCAGGAGGAGACTGTTGCCGTAAATCTTAAGCGCCAGCTCGCCCAGGTTAGCGAGAACTACAAACAACACGGCATCCCTCACAATATCGAGGCCGAGGATGGCAACCCCTTCGTCTGGATCTTTACGTACTTTGGTCGACCCATGACCAACATGGACGGAGGTCTGTTCCGGATCAGGATCCATCTCAGCCCCAAATTTCCCGAGGAGCAACCCCGGATTCGATTCGAGACGAAGCTATTCCATCAACGCATCGCTCCTGATGGGACACCATGCTGCTGGCCGGCACCGTCCAAGAGAGAGAACATGCAGGCGCATCTGGATGCCATCGTCGAGATGTTGGAGGAGGAACACCCTCCGTACGATCCGAGAACCCTGGTTCACCCGGAGGCCTTCAAACTCTTCTGGGGCAACGACAAGGAGAAGAAGCAATACCGCCAACGTCTCCGCCGCAGTGTTCAGGCCTCTGTTGAGTGAGACAGGCCCCTTGAGAGGCGCCTCACAACATGCTGGTCTCTGCGAACAGGGACATGGATGGGGCACAGGAAGCACATGGGAGCCACCAGATTCCATGTGCAGCTGGATTCGCGGTTCTTCTTCTGGAAATGTACTCGTTTCTCGGTTTGTATTACTCTGCTAGGCGTTTCGGAATGGTCGGTGGGTGGTAACCAGGCATAATCGGCAGACGAAAGTGGGCAAATGGACCAAAGGGCACGGAAAGCACAGGTTAGGGATTCGACTAGTGATCTTTCGCCCTTCTCAAATGGTCTCTGGCAGGTCATCTGCCTCTCGGTTTCATGGAGTCAAAACGGCTTTTGACTGCAGCGGCGTTACGGTTCATCCAGGGGTGGCGATACCCTCTACTTGGCCATGGGGGAGGTCGGAAGCAGGGGAGCCGGGTTGCCTGTGGGACAGCGGATTCATAGGATTCTCATCTCAGAGGATTCTTTTCCAATCCTTTTTGTCTGTCTTCTACCAGCTCGGATGTGGTATTTCTTTCTGTGATCTGTTGCTAGACCTGACCGTGAAATCAAGTATGGAGCCCCAACGCCTTGCCAAATCAACCCTGCTCGCCTCTCGCTAACTGAAAGAGCACAAGGTAAAAATTAAAATAAAAAAAATAATAATGAAAAGAACATGCCACCGACTCGATAGTCTCTCAACACCATCCGGGCTAAACCGTGAATTCCGAGTGATAATGGCCTCAATATTTCCATATCTTTCCTTCTCCCCATCAACCGGCATTCCTTCTCCCACCTGGTGACTACCAGCCAGCTGTTTATGCGCCTCGCCGGGGGCCCTTGCCCTTTGAGGGCTTTTTATCCCGCAGCGGGTTGAAGGGCGCAGAGACGCCCTCGACCCTCTTCCCGTCATCTGGGTTTGCCGCCCCCGTGAACTCGTACGTCCCGTTGGCAGCCATCAAGGCAGGCGTCCCAAGCGTAGGGCGCGAAAGCTGCTCGTTGTGCAGCTTGTTGAGGGCCTCGCCCTCGATGGCATATTGGGCCCAGTTGATCTGCGGGCAGCGGGCAATGTCCTGCGCCTTGGGCAGGTTGGCCCACGGCGGTGCTTGAGAGGCTGACGTGCTGCTACTTGCGCCGGCGCCGTTATTGTTCTTGTTGTTGTTGTTGTTGTTGCTGCTGCTGCTGCTACTACCCGAGGCTGCGGCCTTGCCTTTCTTGGCCGAAGAAGCCTTCATCGCGGATGGCTTGAGGCCGGTACCTGCGAGAGAATCCTCGCCACCCCCCTCTTGTTTCATCTCGACATCTGAGTCCGAGTCTGAATCCGAGTCCGAGCTGTCGTCTTCTTGCTCAGGGCCGTCTTGACCCCTCCCGGCGGCAGCGCCTTGGCGCACCTGCCCACCCGCAAGGTCCCTTGCAAACTCCATCGGCCTCTGGGTCGCCGCATTCTTTGCATCGCGTAGTTTACGGATATCCTCTTCTGCCTGCCTCTTCTGCCGCAGGAGAATATTGATTGTCGTCTGCAGCGCGATCACATCAGGATTGTCCTGGAAGTCGATCGGGTCCAGAGGGACAGGAGGCGGGGGCGCGCTGGGAACCGTCGGCGGGTGCGAGGCATAAGTTAGGGGCGCGCGGCCTCCGAGAGACGCGAAGTTCGGAGGGATGGTCGGCGGGGGGATGGGGGTTGTGGACTTGAGCGGCTGGAGGGGTGGTGTTATGGGACTGACGGGTGGTCTGTCGGGGTCGGCTGCTGCTGGCGCAGGGGGCGGTGGCTGGGGCGCAGGTTGCGGTTTGGGCTTTTGTGAGAAAAAAGAAGAAGAAGAAGAAGAAGAAGAAGAAGAGGGCTGCGATGCTACTACTGGGAGCGGCGGCCGCGGTGGTAGTGGTTGGGACTGGACTGTGGAGGGTGCGGTTTGCGCAGATGTCTTCTGCGCACCAGCGGGGGCGCCGGCGGGACTGAAGCCTGCTGCTGGTGGGGGAACAGCAGTTCTGGCACCAGACGAGGCTGGCTTGGGGGGCGATCCGGCGCCTTGTGAACCTGTATGCGTGTTCGCCTTCAGCCCAGGCATGTTGTCTGCGCCTCGGGTGGGATGGGTGGAACTGCGGGACGTTATGGATGTAAGGGTGAAGTTGTCGCGGGGGAGAAGGTGTCGCAACTGTTCTGTGATTAGATTAGGTTGGGCCTGAGGAGTGACGTCCCTGGTGCTCAGGGGACCCTTGCTCCTGCATGTTGAAGGGTCTCCCTACCCCACTTTCTTCTCGACAAGGATTATTATTACTGTTGTAGAATATCTCAAGACAACTTTCTGGCAGCCAGGTAAGAGGGCTTTGCAAATATTTTGAGGGAGAAGAAAATAGACAAGTTCTGCAGGCATATGATATGTGTCTTGAAGCCTGTTTGCGGATTACTTTACCTAAATAGCGGCGAGTCCATGACCACGTCGAAGTAACCAGGCAGATTTATGACCCATCTCTTGCCCCAAAATCCACGTTTCCTCTGCCTACAGTCTGCAGTGAAATGTCCGAGAAAGAGCACACTCTCACAGCATATATATATATATATATATATATATAAATTAGATAAACAATGCCTAAATGCCCTGTAGATACAAGAGTTCGTATCTGGCGTACTTGGCACAGCATGAAGAGCAGTGCGACCTTTCACGATCCAGTGCCCGGGTGCCAGATTCAATATGAGGCAATCAATCACCCATTACGACGAACCTCGAAAGCCCCGAATCTGTCATGGATAGAGAGTATTGAGCCTCTTGATAGCTGGCCAACGGTGCATATCTGTAATATGGAATATCCTGGCTCAAACGGTGTACGGCAACAAGGTCGCAATTTCGATTGTGCGATGATACTGATGCTAGATCCTCAAGGCGAATCTCCGGATTGCCTACTATGTGGCCCAGGTGTCTGAGACGCTCGAAAATTTATTCAACACTATTGTGATTTTGCCGACAAATTGATTGAAGCGCCATTATATCAAGCGGTGTAACCAGCCATTCGGTCAAACGCCACCCGTAGTAGCATTGTCCTACTAGAGAAAATGTGTGCATCTGTCTCTTGTCTTTGGTGGTTTCTCTCCATAATACCGATATCATTCCACGAGAACGAAACCGTGGTCTGCTTGCGAATTGGTGTCTCAAATTCTTTTCCTCACAAGTCCACCGGACTAAGCACTTGCAAGGCATGCTTTTTCATATAAGCTCAAAATCTAAACGCTACAACTTCTGGAAATTTGCTGGAAAAACTGTCAGTCAGTAGCGCGCATAGCAGATGCACAAAGACGCTGGCCCTTGTAACCCTGATGCGCATCATTTTGGTGCCGATCCTCGCATGGTCCAGCATAGTACTACAACAGCATCAGCGTGTGGGCGCAAGTGCAACGCATGAGCGATGTTTTGTGTGTCCCCATTTGTCCACTTTCCCATTCCTCTCCGAAACGCCTCGCTGCTGGTGGGCGTTGAGAGACGTGGAATCCAATGTCATCCATGGGAACTGTCTATATCGTCAAGCCATTCCTGGCAAGACCTCCGTGTCTCCCCCCCCCCCCTTCTCTTCGCAGGAGGTTACATAAGCATCCTCCTCTCGGGTGGAATGTTAAAAGTCCGGTCATGTCGCTTAGCCGCCCCTCGGCCAAGATTGCCTCCTTCGTCTCTAGCTTTTGCAGCACTACGTTGTCGACTCCCCCCTTCTTTCTTTAATTTTTGCAAATTCATGCAAAGGTGCTGCTGCTGCTGCTGCTGCTGCAGGTGCAGGAGGACTTCGATACGTTAAAGGCGCGGACCACCGACATGTGCTCCGAGTTGGGACAGTCAACAGGCCGCAACCGCGACTGAACAGGCTGCGGGCAACGAGAAAAGTCTCACCGCTCTTGTGACGCCTGTTGAAAATCGGTTTCCGACGGGCAGGTTGGTATTCTTGCCCGGTGCGGCACAACAAGTGCAACGCCTATATGAAGGAGCCGTTGCTGGATGTCCGGCGCCGACACCGTTTAAAAAAAGACCACGGCTCGGGGACACAATTCGTCAACTGTCGAGAAGCCTCCTTTCGGGAAGAGGCATGGAGGAAACAAGAGACCAGACGGAAGAATGCACAAGGCCGCCCAAGGGTGCCAAAGGCCAGTGGCTGTCGAGGCTGAAGGGCTGGATCCTGACGAGCGAACCATCTGCCCAGGCGTTGAAGCAGCAAAAGAAGGTGGTTTATGAAAAGGCGGGTATCTCGCCCAGAGATCCGGATGCTAGCGCCAAGCTTGAGTATGTATAAGGGGAGCTCTAGCTGTCGCGAGTAATAAAATGTACTGACTGGCATGGCCGCCCCCCTAGTGTGTATGCAACCGCGTTACCTGACGATGCCATCAGGCCAGCATCAGGGCCAGACCCAGACAGTTTGGCAAGGAAGAGAGCCAAGGAAAGGAGCCTCAAGCGACCGCCGCGCAATGCCCTGCTGCACTCGTCGAGTTCACCACGTACCAAGTCGCCCTCTGTGAGCTCGTCAGTTCCGAGTTCATCCCCATCACAACAACCCTCTTATCCTCTGTAGGAAAGGAAAAAGGAAAAGAGGAAGAAGAAAAGGAAGGGAAAAAAAGCCATGGAGGTGGCTGCCCGTCACACACAACTGCAGAAACTTTTTATCATTGTTTCCCCCCCTTCTTGTTCTGTCAAGGGCATCTTTGGAGTTGGTTGCACAGCTCCCGAAGTCGAATTGGGGTTCTCTCCAAGCCTCTCGACGTCAGCATCTGCATGTGCATGCTCCCCCACTGAATGTAGTAAACCCAGCTGACATGTTTTCTGTGCATGTTACTGCGGCCATGTTGTGTAACCGAGTGACGGCCTGCAGCGGGATGTGGTGTCTGCACCCCTGGCAAGACCTACATATGCATATATTTTTTCCCCTTCTTTTTATTTTTATTTTATTCATCTCCCTCCATTCAGTTTAGGCCGGTCTATATACCCTTTCTTCCCAAAAACATGCAAAGAACCACAATCATCACGATCAAATCACGATACTGCCAACGTTTTACACCCACGACTCTTGGCCACTTTTTAGCTTGTTGGGTTACTTAGCGCCTCGGCCGCCAACGATTAGCAGCCAGACAGCCCACCACGGGTAGATAGTGACGGTGCGCAACCACATACGTCATGACGCTATCGAACCCAGCTTCGACGACAGGCTTGTATTTGAAATATGGAGTAACACCCAGCTGGACACCAAAGGCTCCCTGGCTATGAGATCATGACACCTTTTGGGAGCTCTGGGAAACAAATCCGTTGGCCACGCAATTCTTTACTTCTTTGTGCGCTCTCTGCGTCCAAGCGACTGAACCATCCGGCCCACCTTTCCAGGCACGCAACGCATTCTCGAGATATCAACATCTTTTAGGGGGAAGAGGGAGCTGAAACGATCGAAAGATGAAACGCATCTTTGGGGGTAGAGGGGACCAGAATAATGAGCCCTCGGGCCGGCCGTCGACCTCCTCCTACGACGACGAAGCCTCGGCGAACGAGCGCACTCGGCTGCTGCCAAACCGAGTGGACGGCGATGCCGCCTATCTGAGCCCGGATGACCCGGCAGTGACGCCGTACAATCTCTTCACGGTCCGCTTTACGAGATATCTCACCATCTTCCTGACCTTCATCACTTTCCTGTGGTGGGTCCTCCTGCTCATCTCCATCTTCATCACGCCACCCGGCCTGTCGACGAGAGGATCGGGCTTCTACGGTTTCAGCTTTGCGAGCGTGGCCCTGACCACGCTCATCGTGCTGCTGTTATTCTTCTCGGCGCCGTCCAAGGCGGCACGGATCCTCGCCGTGGTCATGGCCGTATTCTTGCTGGCTGATATGATCATCATCCTCGCCGTCCCCAAGCTCAGGCACGAAGAAGCCTGGGTGGGTGTGGTCAGTGTGATCTGGGCGCTCCTGATGTCTGCCTGGACGTTGATAGCGGACCGGACTGTGCAGTGGGGCAAGGCAGAGGAGGAGCAGCGCCTCACTGGTAGGGAGGAGTCCCGGCGGACCTTGTTCGAGTGGGTGGAGGTGCTGCTGTCGACCATCTTCCTCGTCGTCCTGGCCGTCATCGCCTTCCTGCTGACCTGCACGCTGATCCAACGGTCGATCGATGCCAGGGTTACACCCCCGGGCGTGCTGTACTGGGTGGACGGGGACAAGTACCAGATTCATCTGTACTGTCACGGCAATACGACGGATACGAATGGGAACAAGCTGCCGACAGTGTTGTTTGAGGGCGGCGAGGATCCAGTAGAATATGGCCTGTGGCACTTCGCGGACAATGCTGTTGCCAATGGATCCTTTAGCAGATATTGCTTCGCAGACCGGCCCGGGATGGCATGGGTGAGTTTTCTCTCTCCTCTTCTTCCTGTGGCCCCTTTTCAAGAAATAGACGTGAGGCTGACGAACTGGACAGAGCGATACAGCACCATCGCCATTCTCAGCCAGCCAGGCCGCCGATGCTCTCAGCGAAGCCCTTGCGCGCGCCGGAGAGGAAGGGCCCTGGGTTCTCGCTAGCGCAGGCATAGGGTCTATCTATTCACGAGTTTTCAGCTCCCGCCACGGTATAGTGATCAAGGGCATGGTGCTGATCGATCCCCTCCATGAAGACCTCCTGGACCGGGTCGGTGATCCAGGCCGCGGCTTCATGCTCTGGATGCGGGGTATCATCTCGCCGCTGGGCATCGACCGACTCTCGGGCGCGCTCTTCCGAGGCCGCGACAGCCTCGACAGGGTATGGGGGATCGTGTCGTACCAGGGTGGAAAGCAGATCTTTTCCAAGCTCCAGGAGAGCCTCGTCGCCGACTCGCTCACCAAGCGGGATGTCGTCTCGAGCCGGGCTATCCAGATCCGCAATATCCCCGTCTCTGTCGTCAGCTCTGGGGTCGAGATCAGGAGGGACAGCCAGTGGGAGGACAAGCAGAGGGACCTTACCCAGTTGACGGACCACCTGCACGATTGGGATGTCGTCAAGGAGGCGCCACACCGGGTCTGGAAGACGCTGGATGGGCGCGAGATTATTGAGAAGAGGATCAAGCAGTTGGTCCACGGGAGATAAAGTCTGACCCTACAGCACAATCGTGGTAGTAACTGCCGACCTGGATCGATAACTTCTATGAAGGGGATGGATGGGTTGGGAGGAAAAGTAGCAGTCCTAGCGCTTGATTTAGAGTGTGCTGCATATCTTGTGTT
This sequence comes from Cryphonectria carpinicola, assembly GCA_014849955.1. Classification (NCBI taxonomy): domain Eukaryota; kingdom Fungi; phylum Ascomycota; class Sordariomycetes; order Diaporthales; family Cryphonectriaceae; genus Cryphonectria; species Cryphonectria carpinicola. Next base: position 6,752 of record JACWRQ010000492.1, on the reverse strand, counting down.
TTTTCCTTCTCTTCTTCTTCTTCTTCTTCTTTTTCTCCCTCGTCTCCTTTTCTTTCTCTTTTTCTCTTTTTATTTATTTATTTTCATTTCAGTAACATCCTCCATATTTTTTTGTCTTATTTTTCATATTGGATACACACAAATTGGACATACCTCGGATGGGTCTACCATATGTACTGCATGAATTTTGGCAACAGGCAAGAATCGAACCAGATAATTTTTATCCTAATTCCCCCTTTCCCATGGGTGCCGTGTGTGTTGAGTCGGCAAAAAAAAAAAAAAAAAAAAAAAAAGAAAAGAAAGAAAAAAAAAAAATAAAGCCATCCTCAGGCGCCGACCTGGCACTTTGTGTTGCTGTG